>JAWZYV010013431.1:0-276979 GCA_038373885.1 Cheiracanthium punctorium
AACGCTGAAAAAGTGCAGCGGCTGCCATATACAGGACGGCTTAAGTTTATTGCTATTTTGGGAGAAGAAATTTAACTTTTCTGCTGTTAAAGACTTATCACAGAAAGCGATCTTTTAAATCAGTTAAAATTGCCACTTAACTACCAACAATACGGCGGTCGATTCAATTGCTCATCTCAATTCACAGAGCTAAAGAAGTTTTCAGACACATCTTGCTGTGCGTATCTGGTTGTTGGTAGTTTTAAGGATCAACAGCAATGGATGCACTTTTTCATCCTTGGGACCATTTAACAATATTTGTTTGCGACTAGCAATGAAGGTGCAAAAATAAGGTGGTTCCGCTGCGCAACCACCGTTCTTCAAAGGGCAAAGTATGTCATCAAAAGTATGAATTGAAGCTTGTGACCGATTTTGATATGATAAGCTTCCAAGCACAAATTTTTTACACTGATTATTAAAACTGTGGTTCCGAGTAATGTCTACATTTTCACAGGATTAAATAGATAAACCGAAACAGTCTCATTCTCTCGACTGGACTACCTTTTAATTTTTATCGCTTTCCAGTAACAGAAACAATTGGTTGTGTTGCAGTTACTCATTCTTAAACCCCTAAATTGTGAAAAAATACCCATTTCACGTATAAATCCCTTAAACATCCTCACTTGGTCCTTTTATTTGTACTTTGAGACAACAAATACAGGACGGCTTAGTTTTATTGCTATTTTGGGAGAGGAAATTGAACTTTTCTGCTTTTAAAGACTTATCAAAGAAAGCGATCTTTTAAATCAGTTAAAATTAGCTTTTTTTCTGTCGGATCAAAAGATTTAGTATACTTCTATAATTACAAGATAACTCTTTGTTTCTTAATATTTTTTTTTAATTTCAATTCAAAAGAATAAAAGAAAGAGGTATTAACGCTTAATAAAGTAAAAACTATGAATGACAATTTTTATATTGCATTACATTTTACCTTACTATTTATATTTTCTACGTAAATTGTAAAAATATAAATAAATAAATAAAAAATGATTTTATTTTTAAAAGAAATACATAAAAGAAGTAAAAATAAAATTTGATTTTAAGGAACAATGGGGTACATTTTTTGAGAGAGCGGAAGATTAAAATATTAAAAGTGGGAATCAATATATTATTATTTTACTAGCTGAAGTACCCGTTCTTCGCACGGGAATGAATGGACTTTTTGATATTACGATTTGTGGTGATTACTATTCATTGTAATAAACAGATATAGCAAAATTGATATCGCGTTATATTGTGTTCAATAATCATGCATACCGAATTTCAAGGCAATCGTTTGTACGGTGCAGAAGGCGATGCGACGTAGCGCAATCTAGTGGCGAGTTTTAGCAAAACGGATACGGCGAAAATATTCTTCGCATTCAGATATCGATGTATACGTATTTTCATGACGATCGGCTGAATAGTCCTGAAGTTCATGTGTGGACGAAACATCGAGTGGCAAGTTATAGGAAAATGGATAGCGCCAAACTCATCCCCGTGTTCAAATATCTATGTATACCTATTTTCATAGCGATCAGTTACCATCTAGTGGTCAGTTAACCATCTAGTGATTAATTAAAGTAATGATTTGCTACAGCGCCGTCAAGTGGCGAGTTGTAGCAAAATAGATAACGCCAAAATATTCTCATTGTTGAAATAGCTATGTATACTGATTTTCATAGCGACCGTTTGAATGGTCAGGAATTTGGCCTGCTGCAGGGTCATCTAGTGACGAGTTAAAACAATAATGCATTGCAGTGCCATCTAATGGTGAGTAACATAAAAAGGAACACAGTTAGAATATATTTTTTGTGCTCAAATGTGTAAGTATAAAAAATTTTATGCCGATCAGTCGAACGGTATAGAGGTTGATGCGTTGCAGTGCCATTTAGTGGCAAGTTACAGCAAAATGGATAGTAAAAAATATTTTCCGTGTTCTAATATCCGCGTGTACCAAATTTCATCGAAATGGGTTGGACGACATTCGCAGAGCAAACGGCTAAACGGAATAGAATTCGACGTTCTGCTGCGCCACCTAGTGGCAAGTTAGAGGAAAACGTATAGCATAAAAACCTTCTCCATGATAAATGACTTAGGTGAACCAAATTTCATGGTGATCGGTGAAACGGTGAAGAGTTTTTCAACCTCCTACACACATAACAACATTCATTTTTATCTATCACCAGTCTTATTATATATACCAGTCTCAAGTAAAATCCAGTTTCAAATCTAAGCCTCGCCAAAGTGCCAGCATACGCCATTTTGCAAGAGTTTTTTCAGGGAATCATTCGAAGCATTGACTTAGCAGCAATCAAAATGGGAAATGGTTCGATCGCCAGGCATTTTTTTGAAAAGTGGAATCCCTTAATACAGCCTCATTTTTTAAATTATCAACTATAACATGTTTTATTCATCGTTACTCCGATGTACTATATGCGAAGATTTCAATTATCTGAAATTTGACGGATTTCCCCCGTTAAATCAATGTACTCAATTGGCGAGAATTCTGAAGCTACATCGCTTGAAATGCCCTAATAACTGCATTATTTCTGCACGGATAGTTAAAATTTAATGCTGTATTCTAAGAAAACCTATACACTTGTTTTCAAAAATGCTATTCCCTTAAGCTCTCAGTAAATTGCGCCAAAAAGCCTAAAACTGTGCAAACCGCTAGAACTCACTTTCTAAAAATCGGCCTATCATCCATTTTATTTTTCGCCAAACTAAAAAAATTTACATATTAGTCTCGGAAATCTTCGATCCTCATTGTTTTGCGTATAAAACATTTCATTCCTGCTCTCATTTCTTATGCGCACACGCTATTATAATTAAAAAAATAACCTTACAAATATAAACTAAAAAAATCATTATTATTCTTTTATTTTCACTTTAAGAATTTAAAACATTTTATTCGGCAAAATCGCCACACATGGCAACCAAGATGATTATTTCACACTTTCACTACAGGGGTTACAATTACATAAAGCTTTCTGCGTGGAGAACATAAAAAATCTCTTAAATTCCGGAAACGGGTGGACTTTCAAAGTTTTAAAGTGGACTATCATTTATTCTATATTATTTTACATATATCTGTGTAAAATTTCAGGCTGACAGGTCCATTTTTGTGGAATTGTATACTACCCAAATCAAAAATTGACAAACAGAATTTCATTTTTATTTATAAGATAACCTACGCTTGTTTTTAAAAATACCCTCTCATTAAATTGCGCCAAGCGCTAGAATCATAGAAAATCTGACACACTTTCAGATTTTAAATACGCACTAAAGTGCTATATATAAAAAGAGTTATAATCCATAGGTCTTCCATATTTTCGTTCCTTATTTTATTAAGTTGGAAAGTGTATCATTATTCATGAGTGTGATTAAACAAAATTAAAATTTATATTTCTAAGATCTTTTTTACTGGATGTAACATATTAGAAATAGATGCAATAAAGCTGCTCAGAAAAATGCACAATTCCAACTGAATGAAAATTTCAAAAACTTATACGCAGGTGTATTCATAACCCAAATAGCAGACTATTAAATTACGATAAATAGCGCCAAGCGTTAGAATCCTCCTCAAAATCGCACATCAACCCCTTTTATTTTTCGCCCAATTAAAAAGTTGCACATTTATTTTCGAAAAATTTCCAAATTCTATTTTTCTTTTGAGTATAAATCATTTCATTCCCGCTCTGATTTCACATGCACACGATATTTTAATTTAAAAACAACCTTACAAATAATCTAGTCAAAATAAAAAAAATCGTTATTCTTTTATTTTTACTTCAAGAGTCTGAATCATTTAATGAACTGCCGAATGTGGCAACCTAGATAAGCTTAATTGTCGCTTAATGCACTGTGGGGTTACAATTACGAAATGGCGGAAAGCAAAAATTAGCCTTTTGCGATACGTTTTTATCGATATTTCCTAAAATACTTCGAATTTTGAAAAAATCGCTTCGAGGTGTGTCGGGACCTGTCATGGAGAATTTCCGTTCAAAAATTGGTAGGTCTACGATCACCCGTTTGCGAGCTACGCGAGACACAGACAAAAAAACAGTTTACACACATTGTTTTATTAATATAGATACCAGTCTCAAATAAAATCCAGTTTCAAATCTAAGCCTCGCCAAAGTGCCAATATACGCCATTTTGCAAGAGTTTTTTCAGGGAATCATTCGAAGCATTGACTTAGCAGCAATCAAAATGGTAAATGGTGCGACCGCCAGGTATTTTTTTGAAAAGTGGAATCCCTTAATACAGCCTCATTTTTTAAATTATCAACTATAACATGTTTTATTCATCGTTACTCCGATGTACTATATGCGAAGATTTCAATTATCTGAAATTTGGCGGAATTACCCCAACTAAAATCAATGCACTCAATTGGCGAGAATGCTGAAGATAGATCGCTTGAAATCCCTTAATAACTGTATTATTTCCGCACGGATCATTAAAATTTAACGCTGTATTCTAATAAAACCTTTGCGCTTGTTTTCAAAAATCCGTTTCCTTAAGCTCTTAGTAAATTGCGCCAAGCCGGAAACAGTGCAAACCGCTAGAACTCACTTTCTCGGCATTTGAGCCATTTTATTTTTTCGCCAAACTAAAAAGTTTTAACATATTAGCTTCGGAAATCTTCAATTCTTATTGTTTTGCGTATAAAACATTTCATTCCTGCTCCGATTTCCCATACACACGATATTATAATTTAAAAAAATAACCTTACGAATATAAACTAACAAAAAAAAATCATTATTATTCTTTTATTTTTACTTTGAGAATTTAAAACATTTTATTCGGCAAAATCGCCACACATGGAAACCACGATCCTTATTTCACACTTTTTTCACTACAGGGGTTACAATTACGGAAATCTTTTTGCGTGGAGAACATAAAAAATCTCTTAATTTCCGGGAACGGGTGGACTTTCAAAGTTTTAAAGTGGACTATCATTTATTCTATATTATTTTACATATCTGTGCAAAATTTCAGGATGATAGGTCCATTTTTGTGGATTTGTATACGAATCAAATCCACAAACAAACAAACAAATAAACAAACAAACGAACAAACAAACAAACAGAATTTCATTTTTATTTATAAGGATTTATTTATTTATTTTCGACATAGAATTTAGGTGTTGCCAGAATATCTTTCAGAAGGGGCAAAGATTACTTCAACATATGTTTACCATGTTAGAAAGAACAAAAAATCAGGGTGGAAAATCTACATGCAAAAATCCAGGGTGGCGAAGTGCCCCCCTCATCCTTATGCGGTCATGCATATGAAGAAAGTATGTATGCCTTTATGCAAGAATATCCCTCCACCGACGTATGAGAATTCAATAAATTTAATAAAAGAAAGTAGACTGATGCTTGTAGTTAAAATACATGTCCCTCTTCAGTACCAATCTCAACGGACGGTATACTTATTAAAATATAGATACGTATATACTGGACAAATTTAATTTTAAGACTTTTACCCCACGCTATGAAAGCAGACGCTTTATAGTAAACGACACATTTAAACAATCGAGATGACAATGAAAGCTTTCATTTGCGTTTTATTGTGGAGTGGCTATTTTCAAGATAACTAATTTAGTAAATTATTTCCTGATGTTGTTAGTATTGAAAGGGATACGATTATATACGTGAGATAATGATTGTACGGTTACAGTCATGTGTTGCTGATTTAATTTGCTTTGCATTTCTTATATTGCATGTCGGTGATCTCCATCGTTAACATTTAAAACTGCAATTGCTCGAGTTATTTTAGAAATTCATCTTCCTGGCATTTTGTGCAAAAGAGTACACAGTTATTTTCGAATTTCGTTTATCATTTCTGCTGAAACTTTAGAACTGAACAAACTTTTGGATCACCCTTTATGTATCTTTTATTGAAAATGCGTCCATCCTTTTGAAAAGAGGAAAAAATAGAACCTCAAAACCTCTGCGGCCCTCACATTTTAAACATAAGAATTTATGATATGTTACATATTTCTAAAAACTACATACTGCAGCAGAAGCTCTGCTGAACTGACAGGTTCGTACGTGTCTGAATGCTGGAACGCCCAAAATGTCTAAAATGTTCGAGAATCCGGGTCGAGTTCTCAGGTCGAAATACAAAGTTTATTTCTTCGAAAAACTCGTTGAACAATTTTGAATACACAATTCGTAGAAATTCAGAAGCAGTAATTTAATGGATAGTAGTCAGTCGAACATAACAACTTTCTCGGAAACTGCTGCAATTTGTACATAAAATAAAATCATTCCACAGGATAAAAACTCAGTGTGTGGAATGCTCGAGCAGGATGTTCCTTAACTGTTCCACAACATAGAATAGTATTGAATAAGTAAAGAGCTTGCACGGTGTATTTCGTAGAACGGCCGAAAAAACAACACTTCTATCAGCACAACAAAATAAGGCAGAGCTATGGCTCTCACTAATAAGTCAACAAAACACGATTCAAGACTAACTAACTAATCGAGTTGCAGGGTGTCCGTAAAAGAATGTCCGAGTTTCAAATTGTAATAGTATCAGCTGTAATCGTTCGACAGTTGTGGTTGAAGGCGACGAATAAAGAACTACTCCAACAGTTTCAGATAAGCGCATGCGCGTGTACCACTACATCGTTTTCACAGTTGCAGCGTCATCTATTTAAAATGGCGACTTCTGACTGAGCGAAAAGCGTTTTGCGTTCTAGAATTTGCTAAGAGTGATTCGGTAATGACCGTTCAACGTGCGTTCCGATTAAAGTTTAAATGTGATCTCCCATGGGATAGAAATATCTGCCGATGGTATCGACAATCGATGGGTGTCACGGTCCAGACGACAGAGTTCTGTTACCCTGGCCGCCTCGTTCACCTGACATCACGCCTTGTGATTTCTTCCTTTGGGGCTTCGTAAAAGATCGGGTCTGCGTTCCACCCCTACCCCACGATTTATCAACCTTGAAAGGTAGAATTTCACAGGCTGTTGCTACCATTACTCCGGACTTGCTGCAGACAGAATGGGAACAATTGCATTTTCGTCTGGATGTGTGCCGTATCCCTAAAGGCGCAAACATTGAGCAATTATAGGAAAAACTAGGTTAGTTTTAATTCAATTTCATGGATGATTTGTTATATTTAGTATAAAATAAACTCCTGTAATATACCATTAAAACTCGGACATTCTTGTACGGACACCCTGTATTTTCACGTAATTCTATTGCGTAATTGTAATGGTATACGGTAAAAGAAACATTACACATCCTGTAATTAAAATTGAGCCAAATGTCGCCAAATTTGGAGCCAAGAATTCAGAGCCAACTCTGCCTAAGCGAGATCATCACATATGTTGCCAATAAGCCACAAACCTCGATATTTTCCAATAAGAAAATTTAGAAATCGCTATCTGCCATTCTAGTTCACGGATATACACGCAACAAAATGCAATATTTAATTATTTGACATGTAGAATATAAATTTTGGACTAACAAGAGAATCAGAAGAAAAAATGACTAAAAAAATTCTCTACACTACTGTCTGTAAGCTATCTGCAACTGTTTGCTTGTTTTTTTTTTTTTTTTTTTTTCACGAAGACATAATTAACTTTTGCATGAAACTTTTAAAATTGTTTACACTCACCATGGCTGATGAGCATGCCTTTGTTGAATTTTTATGGCTTTAAAAGGGAATTCTTTATGTACATAAATAAGAATTGAAAGTTCCTGAATATATCCCAAGTCTCTTATGCAACATCTCTTTAAATTCAAGAAATATGATTAAAATTCAGATGCTTGTAATTAATTTACCAATTCATCGGATGATCCTCCTTTTAAAATTTAAATTCAACCAGCATATTATATATATTCGTCCGGAATAATAGCATGTTTTCTATATAAAGGACGAAAATCGGATATTTGAAAAATCTGGAGCTAAACACGTTTTATTGGAATATTTAGAATGCCTTCGAGATAGAATGAATGGAATGTGATAGTGCATTCATATATTATTTAATAATTTGAAGTTGAAGAGGCTTTCTAAAGGTTCAAAAATTCGAATTGTGTGAGAACTTATTAAGATCTCAAAATAAAAACAATTGCAGTTGAGTTTTCATCCTGATGTGTTTCAAACAACCTAATCAAATCTGTTGTTGCGTGCTGTAATTATTTTTTGAAATCGAAATTTTCATAACTCGTAATCACTTGTTTAATTTATTTGAACACGTTTATGTGATAATAAAAATGGCGTTTAGCGGACTGTTGCACGACGAATGCGAACACTCAACTCCCTCAGGCTTTGATATTCTCATAATTACGTCTTTTTTGACTAGATTTGTCTCAATCCGAAATTTCTAAATATTTCATTTAAAATTAAATTTTTAAAATATGTTTGTATAATTAATTATGCATTAGTATCGAGTTTCAAAAAGTAATAAAATAATCAATATTGTTTTGCGCTTTTTTTCTAGGTTATCAAATGTTTATACTTCTTTAAGCGACCACCTCTCTGAACGACCGATTTTCACGGAACGCAAAATGGTCGCTCCCAAGAAGTTGCACTGTATTTTAAAAGCTTTCTCAGCAGCTCTTCTTTAAAGCTTGTTTCAGGTGTGGCACTTATATAAGAACATTACAAAGCGGCTCTGAAATTGTTACTTTTGAGACAGTGACAGAAAAACCTTTTGAGTAACTCCCACCAAGGAGAACTAATGAGTATTTCACCAGTTACAAATCCTGATGACATAATAATTTTCTAGTCGGCTTTATTTTACTTTTTACATTTGGACTTATTTTAAGTATAAATTTGTAAGTAAAAATTAGTGGTGGGAAATCTACCGAAAAAAGCCGGAGACTTGGCAGCTCTGCATAATTAAATCGAGAAATTTCCTGGATCGCACCCACGTACATATTCGAAATAGATATATTTATAAAAATGATAAAAATGAATCTCCCAATTGTTAGAAGGGAATATCTCTCTGTGTTTATTTTTGAAGATGAAACTGCTTTTAAAAAATAATATTAATGCAGTTAACTTGAACTAAAGCTAAACTTGAAAATATTGAAGATCCTAATCTTAGTGTAAATATTGAAAAATTAGAAACCAATAGTAGCGATGCGACATCTATTTCTATGTTTTATCCATCGATGTATTAAAACCGATGTTTGTTTGACATCGATGTTTTGAGGTTTTTTTCATTTAATCAATTGAGTACTTTATACTTTCGCTTACTTGCCATAGCTGCCAACTCTTCTGGATTTTTCTACCAAAATTTGTAATCAGTTTAATTTTAAATTAAAAATTTGGTCCAATTCTTGTCTGCAGGTTCGTCCAAGGAATAAGCCTGTAAACTAAAAACCAAAGTGAACAACAGTTGCAGGGTTCTAGAAGCAAATGTTTGTTCAGCAATTTTTTTCTTTTTTTTCACATAGTCTACTTCATATTATATCTTTTTAAAAAAATCTGCCCTGACGTTTTCTTCATCAGCAAATTGAACATTCTAATAAGGGTGCATGGGCGCCGGCAGAATATTTCCCAGGGGAGGGGGGGGCAAAGACTACTTTAACGTATGGTTACCATGTTGGAAAAAGCAAAAAAGCAAGGGAAACCACTGCATACAAAAATCCAGGAGGGTCATTGCCCCCCCCTTGCCTGTGCTGCCGGCGCCCATGTAAGGTTGGCGAGTGTTTTCTAACAAACATCTCAGTTACGTCCCATGGTCCAAGTTTATTGATTATTTTAGCAATCAAAACGGCAGGGCCGGCCAAAGCGTGTGCGACGAGTGCGGTTGCACACGTGCGATTTTGGGAGGGGCGCCGAAATGTAAAATATAGAAAAATAATATTGATAAAACTAAATATTCTATGTAATTTTAAATGCAATTTAGCCGTTTGGATGTATTAATTAATGACTGCTGTAAAATAAATAAATGTTACTTGAAAGTACAGTAAAGTGTGTGGTTCCAAGCGTTCGCTCCATTGTTATGGCAGAACTGATTAATTGTAGATAATGAGTCACAGTCACCAGTGGAGCAGCCAAGGGGAGTATAGGGGGTCACAACCCCCCATGAGGGATATTTTGCCAAACAAAATATATATTCTTCACTCCCTTATCACACACACGTATACATACATGTGAGTTGCAGTAGTCGTAATCCCCCATTAAAAATTTCTGGCTACGCCACTGACCTACACACACACATATATGGAAAATTTGGACTAGGACAGCTTTTTCTCACGTGTAAAATAACTTAATGAATAGAGTGCTTCTACTAATATTTGAATGTATTACAATCTATTTGAATAAATTAGAACGTTGGTTTTAAAAATGACTATGTTTTAATGTATAAAAACTATATTCTACACGCTTAAAAATGTCGAGCTAAATAAGCTCCGACGGAGCTAATTTATACTCCTTTTCCCACTTCAAACAGCCATTCTCCCAATGGAGCTAAATTAACTCCACCTATCGACAAAAATCAGTGGAGTGAAAAACACTCCTTTTATGAAAATTTTATAAACGCTCCACTTTGACTTTATTTTATACACAAAAGGAGTTTTTAAAGAAATTTGTTCTTTTTTTATTAATATAGCTGTACTCAATTTTGATTATTATTTTAAGCTGATAAGGAGTGTTTTAGGAAATTTTGATTAAATATTAGACTTAAATTTGATTATTTTAATATATAAAAGGAGTGTTTTCAAGTATTTCCTCTCCGGTTCGTCCACATTGCTTAAACTTAAAAATGTGTAATTATTAATTGATTATGCTTCTTAATCATGTCCCAAGATCACTAAAAGAAGCCCCCCCTCCCTCAAGGTGGGAGGTTCCCCCCTAGTACTTAACTTTTTGTATTTTAATGCTAGTGTTAGCAAGACCAATTATAGACCCCCGTAAGTAAAGATATAGCGCCAATGGTGGGTCCACAGGGGGGGGGGTGCCCCCCCAGACGAATTAAATTTATATTATTGGATTGAATTATTTTGTAAATTCAAATGCATTTATGAAAGGAGACCCCATAATGCGCTCTATATTCCCCCCCCGCACATTGGGGCACTGCCCCCCCAATAAAGGCTAACTTACGGTGGCGCCCCCCCGCTCACATTTTTTAGCATGCATTCAGTTTTTCCATCTTTAACAATGAACTTTTAGTCGAATTTTCTACAAAATAATGTTATCAGTAAAGTTTAAATGAACATTTTAAGCGAAAATGGATATATTTTTGAGTAAAAATGAGAATAAATGAGATGATTTTTGAGAAACATGCATCACTACTTGCTGCTTGGTTTTTCTCGCCCCCCCCCTCCTCTGCAAACGCTTTGCGAGCCCCACAGGTTGAGAAACGCTGTTCTAGGGTAAATAAATTATTTTTTGGAAAAATGCTAGTACCCAGTTTTGTCCAATAATGTCGCTTATTAGAAAATAAGGCACAATATCTTTCAAATGTGATAAAACCTGACTCCATGATTTTAAATAATGCCTAAAATCCTTCTTTGGGATACAGGGAAAAAAGAAAATTACCTTTCTCTAATAGGGGGAGAAAAATTCCTGCCAGAAAATAAAGGGGAAAAAAACCTCATTCTGTGACGGAAAATAACGGAAGAAACCGTTTAGTTGTGAAACAGCTAGGTGCTAGCGGTTTGGGAAATGCAGAAAAAGCTGTTCTTAGAAGTGCATGTTTTTCTGTAGAGCTGTATAAGTGGCCCCAATGGCAGGGTTTTTCATCGAATATGCATCGGGCCACAAATTATAGATTTTTGAGGCAAAGTCCCTTTCATCAAACAGGTGATGACTTATAGGGTTTCTCAAATAAGTTCATCAAATATTACTTGCTGGTTGCATTCTTTTAATATCTATAGCAACAGATATTTGAGTTGGTAATCGTTGGATGATTTATTTGCTTGATATGATAATATATCTACTATTTTACTATATTTTGGTTAAAACTAATATTGGTACAATTAAATGAGATATTCAAAAAGTACACGTAACTAACTAAATAAATACACATTTTATCTGTTAAAAATTTTGTTTTATTCCAAGAAAGTTTTCTAATTTTCGACTTTTTATGAAAAGTACAATCATATAGAGTTCAAAGCGGACTCAAATCAAATCTAAACCCAAAGTCCGAAACATATTAATATTTCAGGTTTAGTCTTTGAAACCACAGAGAGTTCTTGCTTGACTCGTATTCGGTAAAAGACTGTAGTCTGAACTAAGCAGTTCAAGCCCAATTGAAGAAGAAATTTTCGAATTCGTTTATCACCCGGTACATCTCAGCTAGAAAGTTCGAAAAATCATGTGTTTCAGCTTGGAAGTTTTTAAATTTCATAAACGACTCGTTCATTCTGATTTAAAAATCCGAATGTATCGTAATTTGCTATAAGAGCACGAAAAGAAGAGATTAAAGCTTGTCTCTACTGCAACCTAAGCCTCAAGTGCGAAGCAAAATATTCTTTCAGGCTGAGTTTTGAAGGCAGGTCTTGCTTCATCCTCCTCAGTTCAAAACAGTCTGTATAGCCCTGATGTTGTGAAAATCCTTTAGAGACACGTCCCTTTCGCTGTGTGAGAAGGTTTTTAATCTCTGTTCGATCTTGGTAGTCCAGTCTCGGTTTAAAAAGAAACTATTGAGTTGGTTTCTGATTGGTAAAATGTCAGCTGTCAGATCGAAACAGTCTGGTCTTCCAGGTTTAAGGTTGTTTGAATTCATCAACAACTCATCCAACTACTGAAAAACAGTTCAAATCAGACTCTTATTCAAGTCAAAGCCCAAAGTTTCAAACTTTGCATTATTTCAGGCTTAATTTTGAAAGGCACTGAGTTCTAGTTCGACTCGCAGTCACTATGAGCCTATAATCAGAACTTAATTGTTCAAGCTCATTTTAAAAAGTTATCAGTCAAGTTTATTTCTGACTCAGCAAGACTCAGATAAAAGTTCGAAATTGTATGATATTTCAGCTCTGATATGCCTTATAAGTTCAGAAATAATTCGTCCATTTTGTCGAAGGCGAAAAAATCGGGAGGTTTTGAAGGGACTCGAATGTGACTATGATCGTTTACTTGGTTGTAGTTCAGACAATGGTGCTACGTTCTCGCCATCAGTGTTTCGTAATCACGTACATTTTTGGTGCATCCACAGCAACAGAATTTTCGGAAAAACTTCTTAAGCCATTTACCAGTTTTTCTTTTTACACTGACATTACTTATGTCTTGAGTCTCATCAACGATGGCAGCTGCTTCATCATTTGTTAGAGGAACGTTTTCACCTTTAAAAGGCGATGCCTGCAATTCATCCATGTATGTTAACGCTAATAATTTAGGAAATGTTTGTTCGATATCAGCTGCTACTGAGATCCTACCTCCATCACTGAAATCTTCATCAAACGATTCTTCAATTAGAATTCTTGCAGATGGTTGTACAATTTGCTCTATTTCCAAAAACTCATAAGGAATTAAGTTGTAGAAATTATTTAGGTCACCTATGAAAGGTGAATAGCTACGGCTGAGAGGGAAATATCCATCAGCAGACGTATCTGTTGTAAACAAACCCAGTTTCTTCGAGAGCACGTACGCGCCTTAAGTCGCTGCAGCAGCGAGGCCCAAGAACTTTAAGTTATTCATTAAGTTCGTCAATATTTTAGCTGTCTAATCCTTCGATACTTTTATGCATTCCTTATTCCGAAGATGCGAAGATTCCGATGCGATTATTCCGAAGAATGTATTTGTTATACAATATCCTTTAAATCTTCAAAAATATCATTGTTTAGAAACAATATCTGCAAAATTGGGTATGAAAATCATTATTCATTTGTAGGATGTATTGTTGGACTATTGTTGAAAAAGTAATATATTTGTGTATGACCTCATCGATTAAAATGGAAAATGAAAAGCTTGGTATAAAACTCACGAATTGTGAACAAGAACTATACATACCTTTCAAAAGGCACACAAAGTCCAATATTTTTCAATAAAGTTTTTTTAAACTGGCAAGTTGGTTTAACTTTTCTTCCTGCTTATGTGTGGGCAGAGAATGTTTTATTATACGTGAAGAAAGGAACTTCTGTACCTTTTGTGCGTACGTACAGATTTTACTTCTGTTAAGAGTGTTTTTTACAAACGTTTTAATTTTTACAAGCTGTTTTATTTTTCGTTTTCACTCAATAAGAAACTGGTTTTCTAAACATTAACAGTTTCCACAAAAAGCAACATTTGAGTTTTGCACGTCCATTTCTCTGTTTCTTTTTTCCTGTTGCAAAACAGCATAACAGGCAAAGTCTAAGCTTTATACCTCTTTTTTCCAAGGAAGAAAATGAAACAGGCGTTAATACAGGGAAGAAAAGATTTTTAAAAACCAAAGTATTATTTTGTGGGGTTTTTTTTTGTTTGTTTGTTTATTTGTGGCGGTATTTTAAGCAAAAGTAATCGAAATTTGCCTAGAATAATAAATTATTGCTGAATACAATATATGCTGGTCAAGCCATATTTTAACTATTATCATATACTATTTAAACTGACATTTAATTACTTCCTTCTAGGATAAATTCTTAATGGGAAAATATTTTAGGTTATATCACGCGTGTGCAATAAATAAATAAGTAAATAGATAAATAAAAATAAGTAAATAAATAAAACGAGCTAAACTTTTTCGTGCCTACGTATTTCTCCTCGAACAGAATTCGTTGTGTCCCTCCGCTCCGAATGCAGTCAACAATCGAAAATTGGTGAGCTTGTGAATGAAGGACAGAACTTCCTCAACAGCGAACTCCTATCTAAAACGAGACGGCTCGGCACACAGTTAGCAAAATTACGGACTTTCCTGGACAAAAATATTTGTCATGTAAATTACAATTTTTTTTGGTGAAAAAAAAGAAAAAAAACAACTTAAGTTTAACAAAAAAAAACTCATTTTTATCACTTCACAAAGCGACTTGAACCTTATTATTTTTAAAGCAATCGGACTCCCTGGACACTCCCTTGGTTAATTTCTTGCTGTTGGTCACAGGTTTTTTGTTAATAGGGTTGTACCATGTGGCATTACAGTGTTTTCTGATAGGCAAAAGTAATCAAAAGCCTTGCTCCATGTAACATAACTGGGCTGCTTTTTAGTACACACTGACTGCGAGTATTACAATGTTCAATTTCTGTCTGAGAAAATGTTAGAGCATATTTTTTTTAAATAAGAAATTGACTATGTGGGGAAAAAATCGATGCTAAAGAAACTTCCGCATATTAAAACCCACAACTTTTGGTCATGAAGCAAGTCTATTAGAACGTTCACTTTCCTGCTTTCAAAAATATTAAATGCGTGGATTTTTTCAACATGCGCGAAACATTTGACCACTTTTGAGAAAATAATTTTCTTCAAACAACATATCGCAATCATTTCACAATCACAAAATTACACGTTTCTATTTTCTAAAAAAAAATGCTGTTTACAAAAAGAGATTGTATTCCGTATACGATTTCAATTATGGTTAACGTGTATAGCCGACTATGGATATAAACCATTGGTATTAAACATCATCTTCAACCAACATCTCCTAGATAAAAAAAAGCCTAACTGCTAGGCCCCCAAGCTTTGATGCCATCAGAAGGGTACAGTCACAAAGTTTTATTTTCACAAAATGGAACTATTAAAAATTCCTGATGAATTTACTCACGTATAACAACATTTTAATAATTTGAGATAAAAAATTTAATTTTCGACAACTGGCAGTTTTTAACCATAACTAATTAGATAATATGATAAGGAAATAAATCGTTGTGGATAGTTCTGTGTGGGAAAGGTATGTGAGTTTTAATGTTTAATTTAAGATATTTCCTAAAATTTGTAGCATTAACTAGGAATTTTATATAGTTTTACTGTGTGAAAATAAAATTGTGATGACCTAACTTTCAAAGTTTGAGTTGTTAAGCTCTCTGTTATGTAGGAGGTGCTGCTTCAACTCATCGATGTAGCATCCCTACGTTAAACCTGCTGCCAGCTTGACAGTCGGAATTGCGGCATTTGCTGAATGAACCTTGGTTGCTTTCTTTATGGACGATTTCGGTCCTTCAATTAAACCGCGAGCGTGAGCAAACTTCTGGGCGGAACATTTTAGCAGAAAATGAATTGAGATTACGTTACTTCAAAAATGCCGTCACCACGCATTTCTGATCGCTCTTTCCATCATACTTTTCCTAAAGCAAGTATCCGCCATTTTGAATAATTAAGAAAATCGTTTTTCTTTCTAATAGTACGTAAGCGATTGTAACACCATTAGACATTGATTATTTTATACCTACTTGTTTCCACTCGATTTAACAGTTAGCAAAGTACAATCCCCTGAAATCCGTCGAACGCCTTCTGCTAGATTGCAATCACACGTGATTTGAGTCGATCACATTCTGGATTGTATTTCGTGATTCACATCGAAACAGAAAATCCTCTAGGTAGTCTGCAGAAGCATTCGACTACTCCATTTTGTTGGAAGGACAGCGTGCATTAAGATTGGTTACATTCAAATGGAAATTATCAGATTGCAATATATTATTTCGATGTTCGATTAAATAACAGAGGAAGAACTATGGCATTACATTTAATGAATTAAACACATGTTTTTGGATTAAGTATTTAAGTAATTAGATTAAGTAATTGGATTAAGGATTTAAGTAATTCTAAACTGCGATTTCAGAAAGCTTTAATCAGTTTTCAATATTACTTTCGAATTCTAAAAAGGTACAATTTTTTAGATTTCAGAAAACAGTAATTATCTTTTTAACAATATTGAAATTCTGAGAGATGGAAAATAAAAACTTAGGCGTGAAACAGTAAGTATAGAACTATCTAAAGAAGATCTAAATTGTTAAAGAAATCTTTGATAAGGAGAAACGCTTTATGTGACGTGATAGACAGAATAAACTTCACTCGTTAGGGAAAACTAAACAAATCAATATTCTTAAATATATATATAAGTATTAATATTAACGCCAAGAAGCACAAAATTGCTTCACTGATATAAAGCTCTTGTGGAAGTGACCTGGTCATTTTGCTTTTAACTCCATAAGGGTAGACGTTCGTAGTGTAATTTCAATCTTGTCTTGAATACCACACACACCAAGTAAGGTTCAGTAGCATTGCTTACACGTACTGTAGTTAGCACACAGAACGTTCTTGCATTTATGATGACTGCAGCAATATCTCTGTTACCAAGCTTTGATGTCATCATCCAGTGTACTTTTAAAAGTTTTATTTTCATAAAACGAAACTATTAAAAATTTCTCGTAGATTTACTTAAGAGTAGCAATATTTTAATAATTTGAGATAAAAAATATAATTTTACAACAAAAGGGAGTTTTTAACGATGACTAAATAGATAATAGGATAAGGAAATAGATCATCATGAATTATTTTATATAAGAAAGGTATTTTAATTTTAATGCTTGATATAAGATATTTTCTTATATATGTAGCATTCACCAGAAAATTTTAATAGTTTTCCTTTCTGATATTAAAACTCTGATGACGGCACCATTGTAGGGATAGTGATGACGTCAAACTATGGTAATGTAGGGTGTTGTAAGGCTTTCTATATCTAGGAGGTGTTTCCTGGAGTCGCCGCCTTGAATTACCAGCGGTAAAACTTGTATGTTAGAGGAGTGATTAGGGAGCTTGTGCAAAGAAGTTTCACTCACTAACGTTAAACAACATTGTACAGTATAACGCATGCACACATATGAAGTAAGTTTCATGATTGGTTCGAAACTTCTCAATAGCGGGTAGTGTTAGCGTAGGAAAAAACGTAATGCAGAAACTCCCTATTCACTCGATATCGCACACGATGTAACAATTTATTTTTCGTATTACATCTCGACTTCAGCATTTCGTTTCTGCTTTTTTTATCAGGCTATAACTTTAAACAATCAGTTCCATTATAGTATTAAAAACTATTCTACTTAAAAAGTAAATAAAAATAAAACATTTCTTGCAATGTCAACTATGACTCTCAAACTACAATAACACGTGAAATTTGAAAATTTTATTTAAAACATAGATTTTAATGTAGGGCATAGCCTTTAATCTATATACTTTAGGATTTGTTGCATGTTCTCACAGTAATCCCACTTTCTAATGAGCAAACCCAAAATATCACCGAGATTTTCAATTATCTCGGAAGACATCAATGACTTGAGATGAATTAACTTTCTGAATTCTTTCCAAAGTTTTAGAGCAGGTTCAAACGAAAAATTCTCTCCCACTTTAAGTTCACTTCCAAGCGCACAGTTCAAGTGTCTCTCCTAATTAATGAGTTAAAATTAATTACTCACCCCCGCTTAGAATCCGGAACATGAATAATTCGTGAGTTGCTGATGTTAATTAATGATGGACAAAGATTGATGGAGTCATAAATAAATATAATGACGTAGAAATGTTCATAAATTGCACTTAAAGCTATGTAAATGAAAAGTATAGCGATGATATTACTTAATGTTAACGATATTATGTATGCGAAACCTAAATGTGGAAAACCCAAACAGGAGCGTTAGTCGCGTAGTAGAAAATGTGATTCAGTGGGCATATCTTTTGATTGCGACAGAAAAGTTTATTTTTGTAGATTTGTGTGACAGAAAAGTTTAATGTGTTGCTTATTACAATATAGTTTTCTATTTTTATGTTTGTACAAAATAAAGCAATTTTAATGTTTTATAAATACGGTTAGTTTTATAAGAAGTTCCATATAGGGCGATCTCCGACGCTTCCTGAAGGAGCTAAATGAAATTTACCTGCAAGCTGACGCTATGGGTTGTAATACAAGAGCTTCCATATATAGGACAATCTCCGACGCATCCTGAAAGGGCTAAAATGAAATTTGCCTGCAAGCTGACGCTATGGGTTGTAATTACCGAATACTACCCAGAATTTTATCTTCGTAACAAAAAGCTGTTTAAAATGTTAGGTTGTTTATCAACACACAACAATATTCTAATAATTTGAGATTGGAAATTTAATTTTATGACAAATTATCCTATCTAATATTATAAATGCGAAAGTGAGTTTGTTTGTTTGTTTTATGACGCTTTCACGCCTAAACCGCTGAATCGATTAGGATGAATTTTGGTTTAGATATAGAGGGGACCCTGGAGTTGGTTATAGGCTAATTAAAATTTTAGATTTTTAATTACTTTTTAATTATTAATTAAAAACCGTTTTTACGTTGCCATGCTTGGCGAGTTTCGCCCGTATCAAATGATTCATGTTTTGAGCTAGCAAGAAAGCTATTACTTCAATAAATAAGCGCGTGCATCTGAAAAACATTAAATTCCACGGAAATTAAGCCAGTTTTATGCGAAATCTATCTATCTGTAATAATAAAAATGAATGTTCTCCAGACAAATCTACAGAAAGCAGAGCTTTGAAAATTTGAGCATAAATGAGCTCATAACTTCGGTAAAGTGCACCTGAGGCTCAGAATTTTGAAATTTTAACTACTTTTCTAACTATTAATTGAAAGCCGTTTTATCGCCCTCACAAAATGATTTATGCTTTTGAAATAAAGCAGAAATTCTATTTGAAAAATCGCATGCATTTGAAAAACATGGAAATTATGTTGATTTTACGCCAAATTAAAAAGCATAAGTAAAGAAAAGGGTACTTACGTATTATCCCGGCGGTCCGCCAAGACAAGCGATTTTTTGCCGAAATAAATGCCGGGCACATGAAATTATTAATGGTTTTGAATACGATTGGCAACTCATTTAACGAAAAAACAGTGTGGTGGGAATGACCGCCGGGATAATACGTAAGTACCAAGAAAAGTCCAGATGTGTTTCATAAGTTCATAAATTACCAAATCCTACCAATAATATAAATGTGTACGTTTGTGTTTTTGACTGAATCACACAAAAATGGTTCAACGGATTTGAAAAAAAAAAATTGTAATGAAAATAGCTTATGCCCTGGATTAACATACAGGCAGCCTTTTAAGCATATAGATTAAATAATTCTTTTACAAAGACAATCAAAATAATTCTAATGCATTGCGCTCTATGGAAATTTTGTAGCTACTAAACCGATTCTAAAGCTTTTTTCACTGATTGAAAGTTACATTATTTGTTTGTTTTTAGATTAAGACCGATTGACCAGGGTCCTAGGCCTATATGGGATATTCCTGTGTGGGGGACTTTCTAAGGCATCCTAGCCCGTATTTAAGCGAGGTTTTTTAGAAAACTACGGAAAATTGGGTGCGGCTAGGTCGACAGGCGTGACCGGGGTTTGAACCTGGCATCTCCCCCTTGCAGTTTTGAGAGCAGAACTTCTTAGACACTGGTGGCATCCTAAGTGTTATAGGCTACCTTTAATGCATATATCACAGGTAGTTCTTTTACAGGGATGCTAATAAGAATTACATTACGCTCTATGTGCATCTCTGTATGTACTGAACCGATTCCTAAACTTTTTTTACTGATAGTAAGCTACACTATTCTTGAGTATTATAGGCTAAAATTCATGCACGTAGCCCAAATAGTTCCTTTACAGGAACACTCAAAATAATTCTAATACATTACGTTCTCTGGGTATCTCTGTAACTACAGAACCGATTCTCAAACTTTTTCACTAATAGAAAGCTGCTCTATTCCTGATTAACATAGACAAAAATTCATGCATATCTGACTAAATTCATGCATATTTCTTTTACAAAACAGTTCGCAAATACTGTCATAACTGTCTCTATTCGCCAAATGCCTGAAAAAAATCTAAATTTAGTAACTCTGCATATTCTCATATTTTAAATGAAGTATACTACCATTCATTATACTTCATTTGAAACAAGTAAAAAGCAAATAATATTTAAATGCAGTTTCTTTTGTCGCAACAATATTTGTTATTCACACATGCTACATTTCTCTCGGGACCTAATTCTAAAGCCGACGCGGACGAAGTCGCGGGTAGCAGCTGGTCTTAGTATATATCAGTGGACCCCAATCCCCGGTCCGCGGATCAAATGGTGCCTGATAGTCGAAGGAACAACAAATTATTTCTCGTTTATTTACTGTGGTTTATTTACTCGGGTTTGTGCTAATTTATACCGTTGTAAGAGAAGCGAAGAAATATTGTAACTGGTTTAAATAAACTAATTTTTATAAACGATTTCATGATTATGGATTAAAATTGCAGTCACTTAAATACCTACTGCCATTTCCGACAATGTGTCTGTGAAGTGGAGTTTTCTGCTCTGACAGCAACCAAAGCAAAACAACGAAATAAACTGCACATAATCAGCACACTTCGGGTGCTATAGTCTCCTATTACCACCAGATGAAACCGACTCGTTGCAAAGAAACAAAATCGGGTTCCTCATTGATTTATCGTTTTAGTGAATTTAAATCTTAGATAACTTTATTTTCATTTTTGTGTAATTTTTGTGAATTTTAATTTGAAGGCTTATTAGATATATTCAATTAAAACAATCTGAAGTATCAACAATCAACCCCCCCCCCTCCACCGCAGCTGGCCACAGTAAAATTATCAAACGTTAACCGGTCCGCGGCGATAAAAAGGTTGGGGAGCACTGGTACATATAATATGATATGGAAATACATTTTAATGAATTATTTTATACTTTAAAATATCTGATGTGGACAACACATGACTTCCTTGCACATCTATTAAATCAAAAATATTTTCGTCGCACTTCATCTAAACTTATTTTGTTTGAAAGAAAGCGTTTCTCAACTTGTGGGGCGCGACCCCCAAGGGGGGTGCAGAGCGTTTGCAAGGGAGGGGGGGCGAGAAAAACCGAAGAGCAAGTAGTGATGCATGTTTTTAAAAAATCATCTCATTTATTCTCATATTTACTCAAAAATTAATCCATTTTCGCTTAAAATGTTCATTCAAACTTTACTGATAACATTATTTTGTAGAAAATTCGATTAAATGTTTATTGTTGAAGATTAAAAAACTGAATGTATGCTGAAAAATGTGAGGGGGGGGGGCGCCACCGTAAGTTAACCTCTGTTGGGGGGGGGGGTGCGACACTAAAAAGGTTGAGAACCGCTGTTGTAAGAGATAAAATACTGCAGTAATACTAAGGTATTGCAATTTCTAGCCAAATATTTCCGATATCGTTGAGCTGGGTTCAATTTGACACTTAATTTGG
This sequence comes from Cheiracanthium punctorium, assembly GCA_038373885.1. Lineage (NCBI taxonomy): Eukaryota > Metazoa > Arthropoda > Arachnida > Araneae > Cheiracanthiidae > Cheiracanthium > Cheiracanthium punctorium. Next base: position 22,151 of record JAWZYV010013431.1, read on the forward strand.
CGATATTTCGCCGATAGCCGCCATGGTTACAATAGCTTGCATAATTTTAGTCATAGCTCAAATAGTGATTGACCACAGCCTTTTAATAAATTGAAAGTATCCATAGACCTTAATGCATTGAAAGTCTTTTGTTTGACCCTGTAAATAAATTACGCAGTTGAATAAATTACCCAGTTGAGTGCATCAAAAAAAGAAAAAAAGAAGAGATGCAAAGTTATTTGTTACAATAGTTCTAAATACAAAATTTCAACATTCTACTGTTAAAAGTTTTAGAGTTATACGAAATACAAAATTATCTTTGGCGCCAAATTTGCAATATTTAGGCAAAACTCTGAAAGGTCGATGACGAACGGCGAGATTTTGGGCATGATCTAAACAATGACTGACTACAGACTGTATACATTGTATTGAAATTCTTTTGGATGGTCCTATAAATAAACTCTCCAGTAGATTGGAACCAAAAATCGAGATGCACAACTAGATGTTACAACAATCTAATATATGAAATTTCAACATTCCACGACAGATAGTTTTTGAGATATGATAGTTATATACATACACACGTACACTAAAAGTCGCCAAGCTTGGAGACTTTTGGCGTAATTTTTGAGGAAAGCAGTGACCGTGGTTGGAACATTAACTAACTATATGGTAGGACGGTATTGTGCTTGAAATGCATGAATGTCTCCAAAATTGCCATTTACCGTAATGTGATGAAATTCTTTTGAGTGTTCCTGTAGCAGAACTATAAATGATACAGACACTATTTTCGATGGAGAGATTAATTTTGTAACCCTTAAGGCTTTCTTTTCTTCGGAGAGAGAAGTCGAAAATTCCGATCACCACATCTGGTGGCATAAAATTTTTATTCTGGGTAGGAGGGTCCGAACCGAGCTGACAGTGAGGGGGGGGGGGGTCTCCCCAAGCGCGTGTGCATTTTTACTTTTCCGGGAAGAAATTATATCGCTAACTGTGGTCAAGTAGGATTGTCAGGGAGTGAGCGGAGGAAAGATGAGACAATGAATATAAATAGTCACTGTCTGAGAAGTGAAAATGGAATTATTGATATTTTCCTAAACTGCGGGCAATTGCATGAGAATTGCAATGCATAGAAAATGGCAGCACTTTCTTGAGCGCACCGAATGTGCGGAAATTACTTAAGATTTAACTGAACAGAAATTAGAAGATATGTGTATTTTTAGGGAACTTTGTGAATGTGGTACTTTAAAAACTCATCATTTATCTAAATGTGTTTGTATTTTTATTAATATATTTCTTAATAATTATTATTCGAAAGTTGAAAATGATTCACACGCATATTCGAAATCTTTAAAACGCAAGCTGTCTGTATTAACATCATACGTTTATTCAGCCCAACTGTAAGTACTATTTTAATCTTAAAAATGATTTACAAAAATTTCAAACATAAATAGTCTACGTTATGTGAATTTTTAAGATACTCCATTCTTCCAGTTTTAGCTCTTTCATAAAATACTCTAGAGTTTTTATTATTTTTTGTATGTGATTAGTTAAATTGTTTTATAGGATTCTGTAGTTAATGTACGTATATGTTTGTATAAATGTATGTTTGAGTATGTCATAAACTATGTTTATTTAAAGATATAAAGTTCAGTTAATATTTATTATAGCTAAAATATGCAGTACGTTTCTACATATGCAATAACATTCAGTGTACTTCTTGCATGAAAAACATTCTAGTTTAATCTGAAAATTTATTAATTATGGTTAACAAAGTATCTGAAGAATACTTGAGAAAAGGAAGTGAAATGTAATTGTAAATACGCAATTTTTGTGCGAAAATATTAAAACACTTCACCGCAGCATTAACGGCAGAAAGACGAAATCCCATCTACTATCAACAGCTGATCGAAACCAGCGCCCAGGCCCACAGAACATAGGGATTCTTTCTCATTTCTCGAAGGACTCGTCTCCACACACTTCCGTACGACACTCCTGTCTGCCTCGAAACTTCTCGGGCACTGCCATCCCCATGAACAGAAATCGCCGACATGGATTGCACAGTCTGCTCTGCTTGCCACTGTCGTGACAACAGCAGCGGCTGTTGAGGGACGACCACTTCTTGCACGTGACGCCAAAGATCCGGTAGATTAAAATTTCTTCATCATTTTGATCAATGCAGAAGATGTTATTGGTCCTTTTGTGCCTCGCATGCCCTTCATGTAGCGATATGCTCGCAATGCCGCTGTGGCACTTTCCGCATTCTTATAATAAAGTTTGACTAATAGGGCTAACTACTATGGAGTACTTCTCCATTATGCGTTTAAACTTCGACTACCAATACCTGTTCCAGGTGCTCCCTTTTATATCGCTTGTAGCTTTGCATAATCCTATATCAGAAATCCGACAGCGCCATCTGTTGGTCATAAAGAGAACTATTTTCGTTTCGTTGTAAAACAAAACCCAGTTTCATAGCTGACAACTAGAGCTGTAAGAAACCGCATGTATTCGGTACTGACATGCGGATAATCACACAGACTCGAAGCAACGAATTGCTACTTTACGGGCTGATATCGTTACTGCGCTTTCGGATCGAGCAGCTTCCAACTTCGAATACAAGGGAGAAAACGAGTTCGGTAATCGAGTACTAATATCTTGCTTTATTTGTTACTGGATATCGGATCGCGGTTTGAAGGCGAAAATCAGTCTTGGTATTTGAGGTATTTGAGTAGCAGTAGCAATATGCTCAGCTTTCGTTACTGACTACTAAGGGGGTTGCATTTCGCATGTGCCGAATGGTCTCGTTTGGATGAGGTTTGAAAGATCCGTATGTTTTGTTTTCTTTACTGATGACGCAATATCGGATAGATGCAGTATCTGCTGCTCTACTATGATATGGGATTAGACATGGCGTTTGTTTTATACAATGCGGGGATGTACGGTATATAGTAAGTCATGCGTGGGTGCTAATATCAGATTTTTTGGGGGGGAGAAAGGGGGTGTTCTTGCAATTGTAGAGCAATATCTATAAGAATAGAGGCACGTTAGTGCAGTAAGGGGATGCTCTTGCTTTCTGACATTTTAGTACTAAGTAGTGGTGTAATCAGGATTATTTTTAAGGGTGGTCCCGAAGGATTGAGAACTTATTTTTTTTTAAATGCTTGAGCTCCGAAATATGAGTAATAAATAACAAGTTATTTAAGTAAGCCTTAAAAAATATTTTTATAAAGTAAACGAATTCACGCATTTTTATTATTTAAAATATTATTTGAAAAAAAAAAATATTAGGCATGCAAACTTAAAACACATTTTTTTTTTAAAGTTATCGTTTCGTTTTAAACAAAAACTTCGAGAGGGAACCGGGATTCCCTCAGTAGGGGACCGGCATTTCCCTTAGTAGACCCCCCTTTCTATGCCCGCCACTGGTATTAAAATAATTCAAAAAAGTTCAGTATGTTTTTGAAATGTTGACGTCTAAGGGGGAGGGGGGTGACTTGACCCCCATCTTTCAAGAATCCGCGCTCAGAAGCAACACTAGGCACAAGATTTTCCGTTATACCTTTTAAGATGAGAATGAACAGGTTAAACCAGCGTTCAGAATTAAAAAAGGGGAAGGGAGACTATGGGGGCATATTTTTGGAAGATTTCTATGGGCACTATCTGAGTTATTCGGATAATTGAACATTGTATAAAACAATACATTTGTATAAAAACATCTATTAATCAGAGAAAATTAGCTCTAAGTACAATTCTTACGCTTTATTTCAGGAGAGGTGTGTGTGTGTATCAAATTGCTAACTAAGTTTCAGTTGTAAATAAATATCACATTGTAAACTAAGTAAAGGGTCAGATTTAGGAAAGGAGGGTTGCAGCATCCCCCACCCTCCTCTAGATACGCGCTGAAAGACTTGTTTCTCGCGTTCGAACTAGTAACGAAAGTAACGAGTAACGAATACTTAGTAACCGGTAGTGAGTTTGGGGTAACGAATACATACGGGTATTAATATTTTCGTTACTTTTACAGCACTACTGACAACTTTCCCGATTTCTTCGGGAGATTTTCCACCACAATTTTCAAACAGTTTTATTTTGGATTAAATTTTTGGCGTTGACTTAAGTATGAATTGCTAGGTAAAAATTAGTGGTGGAAAATCGTCCGAAGAAATCGGGAAGGTTGGCAGCTATGTGGTTTATTTTCCATACGTTTGGTACAAACCGTATCTTTGTATCTTGATTCGTTTTCCAATTATTAATTTTTAAAATTTGTCCTAACTTTTGGAACAACCGGTATCTGTAAGTTAATCATTGCGTGGTTGAGGCAATTCTTGCCATTTGTCATAGACTTTTCGAGATTTTCTGAAATATAGCCAAACGTAACCTCAAAAATAATTACGTATTTAGCATAACTCATCAATTTTAACCGTGGCATGTTGAAAATTTGTATTTAGAACTATTATAATATAGTATTTTTTTATTGTAATCGAGTAATTTATTTACTGGGACACCCAAAAAGACTTTAATACTTTTAAGTTCAGTTCATGGATACATTCAATTCATTAAAAGTCTGCGTGGTGAATCACTATCGACTATGACCAAAATCTCTTTTAATTTTGCCAGTTTTTGGCAAATATCCAACGCCTCCTACATATAGAAAGCCTTACAACTCCTACGTCACCATTTGGCCTACATTTAAAAGTTTTATTTTCACAAAATAAAACTATTAAAAATTTCTGGTACATACTAGAAATATTAGAAAATATCTTATATTAAACATTAAAATTAAAATTTCTTTCTCATACAAAATCATTCAGTATGATCTATTTCCTTATCACGGTATCTAATTAGTTATGGTTAAAAACTGCCATTTGTCGTAAAATTATATTTTTTATCTCAAATTATTAAAATATTCCCAATCATGGGTAAATTCACCAGAAATTTTTAATAGCTTTATTTTGTCACAGTCAAACTTTTAAATGTAGGCCAAATGATGACGTTAAAGCTTGGTGACGTAGCAGTTGTAAGGCTTTCTATATCTAGGAGGTGTTGAAATATCGCCCAGTGACGTGCTAAGAACACATCTTTCAAATTGAATCCAGCTTGACGATATCTCAAATATTTCTTTCGAAATCGGTTAAATTTTAGAATTATCTCTTTCAAACAAAATAAGTTTTGAAGTCCACCGAAAATATTTGATTTAATAGACGTATAAAGAGTCATGTGGTGGCCAAATCAGATTTTTTTTTTCGTAAACATGATAACTTTATTTAAATACTTATTTAATATTTGAATATTTAGCACATGACGCAAGCACACATACGCTTTCAAGATTTTAGAATATTCGTGATGCAGAATTTATTAACGTTAACATAATAAAGCCGTAAAAAAAAAAAAAAAAAAAAAGGAGCTTTCCTTTTCTACGTATATCCTTTCCAATATGTTTTTCAAGGCACTGGATTAAGCTCCTTCATATTTTTTTTTATACTTCTATATTTCGTTTTTTGTTGTGTAAATCTTAAACTTAACAGTGTGCTTTTTATCAAATACCTTTTAATTTCTATCTATTCACAGTAAAAAGTCATTAATTTTTCCATTTCCGTCGTAATTTTTTTTTCAAAAACTCACCAGAAATTTCATAGTTTGTTTTCCTCACCACCACCACCAATATTTCAGGAACCTGGTTTAAGATGACGCGTCGCTCACTAGACGCTCTATAGATCCAAGCCATCAATCAGTTAGGTTTCTAAACTTTAAAAGAGGAATCCGTCATCAAATAATCATCTGTAGGAACTGTTTGGAAGGCTGAAAAAAATTTTAATTTGATCTAAAATTCTCTAAAGAAAAGAAGAAGAGGAGCTGAGCCAACACCTCCTAGATATAGAAAGCCTTACAACTGCTACATCACCAAGCTTGACGTCATCATTTGGCTTACATTTAAAAGTTAGATTCCGACAAAATAAAGCTATTAAAAATTTGTGGTGAATTTACCCATGATTGTCAATATTTTAATAATTTGAGATAAAAAATATAATTTTACGACAAATGTCAGTTTTTAAACATAACTAATTACATAATGTGATAAGGAAATAGATCATAGTGAATAATTTTGTATGAAAAAGATATTTTAATTTTAATGTTTAATATAAGATATCTTCTAATATTTGTAGTATTTACCAGAAATTTTTAATAATTTTATTTTGTGAAAATAAAACTTTTGGAAGTAGGTAGAAAGATGACGTCAAAGGTTGGTGACGTAGGAGTTGTAAGGCTTTCTATATGTAGGAGGCGTTCGCTGAGCTCACATGCAAATTAAGCCCTGACTGGACTTCGTGGAATACTCCCTCTAACATATTTCTGCACCCGAATTCGGTAGATTTTAAAAGGGGCTTAACGTAGAAAAGCTTACGTTAAGCCCCTTGCTTTCGATTTTTATGATTTCAATTTTTATAAAATTTTTATCAAAAAATTTTTTAGATTTTATACTCACCTATATGTAGTTACAATAGGGAAATTACTTTTCTAATGACTTCAGAAGATTAACTATTTCGATCCGATTCTTCTTAAGTGTAACATTCGTCTTCTTCAAATTCTTCGACACTTTCTTGGTTTTTTTTTAGAGAGACCACCATCGGGCCTTTCTGGAAAAGGAAATTGTAGGGGCTCAATGCTATAAGGCTTGCTTTTTTTCCTTGGCCTTTGTACAGAGCAGCGTATTTAAGGACACTGCTTAAAAGAAGCCCCCTTGCAAACCCATAAATCTCATTCCAAACGGGAGGAGAAAGGAATTTATTTCAAGCCAGCACTTCAAAATGTCTTAAAGATCTAGCACGTGTTTCTGTTTACACACTCACACTTTATTGACCCAAAGTCACAGTTGCCAAACTTTCAGAACCAAAAATGTGGAGTTTTTGCTTTGGAAACAATTTACGACATGAATGTCAAACTAAGCTGTAAACAGATGGGATTAATAAAAGAAAGGGCAATTTTGGATTACGTAGAATTTTACAGCAAATTCACACCAGAAAAATGAGAAATTACAAGATACTCAATTTTAAATACTGGTACAAAATCGTCACTGGAAAGAAATTTTAAATACCTCCAAACTCTTGCTTGCAAATAATTTTTAGCTTATGAGAAATACAAGCGTGGTTGCATCCATTTTGCGATGACCCGTCAAAAAATTATCGAGAAAATAAAAAAGGTGGTATATAAAAAAATTCTTTATAAAAATGTTGGATGTTGTGGGAGCATTTTTCCTTTCAATAGAGACTGAATACTGCAATAATTATGATTATAGTTGAAATTAGGCCCGACACATTTTGAAAAAGCTTTTTGAAATATGGATTTTTGAAAAAAAAGTTTATCATTTTTTTATTAAAGTCGCATTATTTTTTTTAAACCATTAGATACATAAAATTAAAATAAGTATATTTTACTACAATTCTATTAAGTTTCAAATCAGTAAATTAATTTAAAGAGCCCGTAAAATATGCACGATGAAGTAACGGAAACCGCTGATATGTATTGCCGTAAATGAAGAAACTTGCTTTTAAACCAAGTGTTGCATCCTTTGGATATGGATTATGGTCGAAAAACGGGTATCTCATAATGCATCTCTTACAAGGTTATAAAAAAAAAAAAAAAACATACCTATACATACGATTCTTAAACAAATTTAAAATTTTCGCTGTATGGCCAGGATTTTGATACAATATACTCCACTGCGCGACGGACGCACATTCCAAGCAACTTCCATTCTTTCTCCACAGCCACTGCTTGCAGCCAACACCTCCTGGATAAAGAAAGCCTAACAACTCCTACGTCACCAAGCTTTGACGTCATCATTTGGCCTACATTTAAATGTTTTAATTTCACAAAATAAAAGTATAAAAAGTTTCTGGTGAATTTACTCATCAAAAAAAATATTTTAATAATTTGAGATAAAAAATATAATTTTCTATCAAATGGCAGTTTTTAACCATGACTAATTAGATAACATGGTAAGGAAATAGATCCGAATGAACAATATTGTATGAGAAAGGTATTTTAGTTTTAATTTTTTATTTAAGATATTTTCTAATATTTGTAGCATTCACCAGAAATTTTAAATACTTTTACTTTGTGAAAGTAAAACTGTGACGACGTCACTACTTGGAGGCCTAGTGATGACGCCAAAGTTTCAGTTCTTAGGCTTTCTATATGTAGGAGGTGTTGGACGTTAAACAGACCTTAGGTAGCTGGGACAATTATTCGACAATGAGAGATGATGGAAATTCCAATAATAAAAATTCTATTTTTTTGCGGTTGTTTTTTGTTTTTTAAAGTTAAGTGCTTTCTGGTAAATATACTTTAAAGAAACACTTCGTGCAATTTCTGGTGGTTTCAAAATGCGTAACAAAGTGTAACCTTCGAGAGCTCTCCAAAGAAATACGTATAATTGTGTGTGTGTAGGATTACGACCGATTCGCTCCGAGTGGGCTCTAGGTCGAAGGGTGACGTGCCCTCCGTGGGGGTCTTTCTAAGGGGTCCTAACCCGTATTTACGCTAAGTTTCGGAGAAAACCACGGAAAACTCCGAACGGTTAGGTCGACGGACGCGCGATGGGACCCGAACCCGGAACCTTCACACTTCGCCCGTCTACCATTTCCAGTGATATAACCACTGTGCCATGGTGAGGCGAAATACGTATAAAAAATTTATTAAGTTAAGCCTATGTTAGAGAGATATTTCAAACGAATGAAAAGTGATTATGTTGTTAAGGATTACAAAATAAATCTCTCCATCGAATATAGTGTCTTTATCATTTATAATTCTTCTACAGTAACACTCAAAATATTCCAACACGTTGCGGTCAATGGCAGACATTCTCTGAAGACATTCAGCCATTTCAAACACAACACTGTCCCTCCTTGTAGTGAGATAATGGTCCGACGACGGACACGTGCCTCCCTCAAAAATGCCAAAAGCTCCCGGACCAACGCCTCCTAGATGTTAAGCCTTACAACTCCTTCGTCTCCAAGCTTTGACGCATCATTAGGGCTACATTAAAATTTTTATTTTCATAAAATAAAGCTATTAATATTTTTCGTAAATTTTTCCATAAATGATTTTTTTTTTAAAATTTAAGGAAAAATATAATTTTATGACAAATGGCAGTTTTTAACCATTACTAATTAGATAATGTGATAAGGAAATAGATCAAAATAAATAATTTTGTATGAGAAAAGTGTTTTAATTTTAATAGTTAATTTATGATATTTTCTAATATTTGAAGCATTCACGAGAAATTTTTAATAGTTTTATTTTGTTAAAATAAAACTTTTGGATGTAGGCCTAACGATGACGTCAAAGATTGATGACGTAGGAGTTGTAAGGCTTTCTATAATTAGGAGGCGTGTCCCGAGCTTAATGACTTATGGTGTACGTTTGTATGTCTTTAACTCTCATATCTCAAAACCTGTTAGTTGTAGGATTGTTGAAATTTCATATATATGATTGATGCAACATCTAGTTGTGCACCTCGATTTTTTCTTCATATCTACTGGAGCATTAATGTCTACGGACATCTTCAACGCATTATACAAAATTGAATACCATGAGGTGATTTTTGTTCAACCAGACATTTAATTTAATAACTGAAAAAACACTCAAAATACTGGTGTTAAACGATAAAGTAATTAAAAAAACTTTGTAAAAAACACACATAAGAAGTAAAAGGAAAGAGGATACGCGTTTCGTTCAAAAATTGTTTTGAACTTCTTCAGTCCAAGCCCTTCGTCGTAAAGAACACAGGGAACTGAAAAGAGAGAAACAAGCAAGATGTTGCCACAAGGGGCAAAGAAAAGACGAACAAAACCACGGAGAGGGGAGAAAAAAATTAAAAAAGGAAAGGAAAGAAGCACAAAAAATACAGAAATAAAAAAGGAATAAAGAAAAATAAAAAAAGGGAACACACAAGTACAAACACACACACAAAAAAGAGAAAACAGAACAAACAAACAAAAAACAAATAGCACACGTATTTTCTTTTTTTAATAAAAATCACGAACAGGACAGCACAATAAATATATATATAAATAATTTTTTTTTAATAAAAACGAAAAAGAAAGACAGTAACACACGTATATACACATTAAAAAAACAGGGGAAAAAAAGGGGGGGGTAGACGAAGAAAGTGAAAAGAACCTTACAACATCAACTTCCAAGCAGAATTAACGAAAGGAACGGAAGAACCATCGTTCACAAGACGATCTAAGTGCTGGGTAATGGAAAAACCTTCCAAAAAATCCAGATGGGACAAAGACTGAGGAGTGCACAAAATCTTAGCTTTGGAAAACTGAAATCGATGATTGGAATTCCAACAATGTGAGGCAATAGAAGATTTGGAAAGTTCGTGCTTAGAGACATATCTCTCATGCTCTTTGAGCCTAAATTTGAGAGCTCTTCTGGTCTGACCAATATAGCCCAAATCACAAGATTCACAAGGAATATAATAAACACCCCAACGGTTCTCAGTAGGAATAGGATCTTTAAGGGAAGAAAATTTAAGTTTATTAACAGGTTTAAAAATGACTTTGAAACCGAAATTTTTGAGAAGTTTAGAAATTTTGTAGCATAAAGGTGAAAAGAAAGGTAGGTTTTTCCATTACCCAGCACTTAGATCGTCTTGTGAACGATGGTTCTTCCGTTCCTTTCGTTCATTCTGCTTGGAAGTTGCTGTTGTAAGGTTCTTTTCACTTTCTTCGTCTACCCCCCCCTTTTTTTTTCCTGTTTCTTTAATGTGTATATACGTGTGTTACTGTCTTTCTTTTTCGTTTTTATTAAAAAAAAAATTATTTATATATATATTTATTGTGCTGTCCTGTTCGTGGTTTTTATTAAAAAAAAAATACGTGTGCTATTTGTTTTTTGTTTGTTTGTTCTGTTTTCTCTTTTTTGTGTGTGTGTTTGTACTTGTGTGTTCCCTTTTTTTATTTTTCTTTATTCCTTTTTTATTTCTGTATTTTTTGTGCTTCTTTCCTTTCCTTTGTTAATTTTTTTCTCCCCTCTCCGTGGTTTTGTTCGTCTTTTCTTTGCCCCTTGTGGCAACATCTTGCTTGTTTCTCTCTTTTCAGTTCCCTGTGTTCTTTACGACGAAGGGCTTGGACTGAAGAAGTTCAAAACAATTTTTGAACGAAACGCGTATCCTCTTTCCTTTTACTTCTTATGTGTGTTTTCTACAAAGTTTTTTTTAATTATTTAATTTAATAAATCATCTATAGTCGCCTGATATGCTGATTGTCTTTAATTATTAATTACGCGATTACGGATTGAATTAAGCTCATGAAATGTCTTTTCCCCTCGCATTCTGATAGCAAAATAAGTTTTAAACTTTTTCTTCAGCTGAAATAGTTGTAGTTAATTACATTAAAAATTTATTATTATATAATCTAGTAGTGAGTCATTAAGAGTTTTTGCTAGCATGCAGTAGATGTGTAGAGCATTGTAAAAAGAACGCCTCTTATTATTTACAATTCAGTCATGTGTGATAGAGAGGTCATTGCTATAAACATTATTTGGTTTATCTGTGTTGGTTTCTTTTAGTAAACATATAACTAAGATACATACTGGAGTAATGAAATCTACTTTAAAATCTTAACTGAAATCTATTGAATTTGACTTCCACGCTTAGGGTCGGCCACTTTTCTTACCGGGATGTCATTCAGTTTAGCTCTCGGATAGCGTTGCCAGGCGTCCGGGTAAAGCCGGAAGAATTTGTTTTGGAAGAATCTATGCTGGTTCCAATCTATTGAAGAGTTTATTTCCAGGACCACCCAATACAATTTCAATAGATTATGTCTATGGGCATCTTCACTATATTACATCTATAGTCAGCCATTGTTTGGTCCATGTCCATTTTTTTAAACATGTAGTGGAGGGTACTTGATGTTAATACAGTTTGTTTTCAAAAATTAATTCATTGATTAAATTTAATTTTTTAATTTAATTAAATTAACTGAAATAAAATTTTTCTTTGTTGACCTAAGTAGGAATTGACTTTAAAAAAAAATTTATATATTACATGTTTTAGTTCAAATTATCTTTTGTCATTATTCAAATCATTAAAATGCAGAGTCAAGTAGGGAAAAGTGAGCAATTTCCATACTACATTCTTTATCTTAATTAAAGTTATAAGGCCACAAAAGATGCTCATGACATTTGTGCTTAGAATAGACGGTGTCATAGCTGTCAACCGTTCCGTTTTTATCGGAAAATTTCCCACCACTAATTTTTCCTTAGCAATTTAAGCTTAAGATAAGTCCACATTTTTAAACTAAAATAAAACTGTTCAAAAATAATGGTCAAAAATGCTCCGATAAAAACGGAACGGTTGGCAGCTACGCGGTGTCGAAGTTGCAAGAACTGCTTGTGTTTGAAATGCCAAGTTCAAAAATGAAATTTTAACCTCATTTCTGGTCGTCTCTAATTTTCGAGTAGAAACCGGATGCATAGCTGCCTACTCTCCCAAATTGTTCGGGAGATTTCTCACCACAATTTTTAGATAATTCTATTTTAAATTAGACTTTGGACTTATATTACGATACCAAACACTGCAAATAATTTTTAGCTTATGAGAAATACAAGCGCGTTTGTATCCGTTTTGCGATCACCCGTCAAAAATTATCGAGAAAATAAAAAAAAGGTGCTGTATAAAAAAATTCTTTATAAAAACGGTGGATGTTGGGGGAACATTTTTTTCTTGCAATAGACACTGAATACTGTAATAGTTATGATTATAGTTGAAATTAGGCCCGAAACATTTTGAAAAAGCTTTTTGAAATGCGGATTCCTGAAAAAAACAAAGTTTATCATTGTTTAAAATCGAGATTGATGATACTAAAAACTCAACACAATTTAATTTAAAACACAACAGTTTATTCAGCTATATTAAAATTCACCAATAAAATACAATTTTACAAGCACTCGAATAAGTGGTTCCCAAGAACCCGAAAATTTTCACACGAAACCATCGACAATTGAACTATTTATACAATGTACAAGTAGTCTAGAACTAGGGTTGTAGTTTGGCGATGCAAAATTCGCCAGCTCGCCAAACCATACGAGATGGCCGAAAGCTTGCCAACTCGCCAACATACCGCCCACTTTGCTCTGTTTATACAGGCAACGAACCTGTAATATAATATGTTAAACTAACAATTAAACTACATACTCGATAATACTTCAATGATTAATGGACTGTACAAATACCAATATAAATTAAGCATACCAAATATACAATTAAATCAATAAAAATACTTTTTTTTTGGTTTAACTCTATTATAAATTCAACTCTTATATTTACATTCAAACAGTATTCCCATAAATTGTATTAAAAACAATAAGTATACTCACATTTCAGTCTCTTATTGGTAATATGCAAAGTTTATTTACTGGCCTTTTAAAAATGCCTGAGGCAGTTTTTACATCGCAAACCCTTACCTTTTCGTCTTTATCATAATATACTTGAACTACTCGGCCGATTATCCATTTAGAGGGGGGAACACCATCTTCCTTCACAATTACCATTTCTCACTTTAACGTTATCTTTTTTATCAGTCCACTTAGTTCGATTTTGTAAATGACAAATATGAATTTCTCCATTTCTTCCATATAACCTGTACATTTTTTTGTAACTTGATGCCATAATTTCAAGCTACTATCCTTTATTTCGCTAATGTCAGGTTCAATTAAATAATTCTTAGGTCTGCCAATTATGAAATGTCCTGGCGTCAATACCTGCAAATCATCAATGTCAGAAGTTACGGGTGTTAATGGACGCGAATTTAAGATTCCTTCAATTTAGTAACAATAGTTAAAAACTGCTCGAAGGTTAATCTAGTGTTACCCACAACCCGTTTCAAATGAAACTTGAAAGAATTTACTCCCGCCTCCCATAATCCACCAAAATTGGGTGCCCTGGGAGGCAAAAATTTCCAGTCAATGTTTTCAGAGCTCAAGTAACCCGCCAAAGTCTCAGAAAAAACACTCAAAACACTGGTGTTAAACGATAAAGTAAATAAAAAACTTTGCAAAAAACACACATAAGATCTTATGTGTGGTTTTTACAAAATTTTTTATTTACTTTACCGCCAAAGTCTCGTTAGGTTTAACTAACATATTAAATAACCTCTTGATTTCATTATTTGATCCAACGAAATTTTTAGCATAATAATTTTGAACACTTTCCACGGCGAGCAAAAAAGCGCTTTAGAGTAGCTATGAAAGCCTCGGTTGTCAGGCCAGTTACTAATTCTAGGTGGATTACTTTGGTCACCATGCATATAAAAATGCATACATAAATCTTTTGGTAGGTACCCCTTCTTTGGTTTTTGTACTTAATAAGAAAGGGACCGCAAAAATCGACCCCTACACGATTGAATGTAGAGTTTGGGGTTATTCTCTCCGTAGGCAAGTCCCCCATCAACTGTTGCTGCGAGTTAGGTCGACATTTAAAGCAAATAACGCATTCATGAATAACCCTCTTGTAATTATTACGGCCATTTAAAGGCCAAAACTTATTACGAACTTGATATAATAAAGATTGAGCACCACAGTGCAAGTATTTTATATGAAAATAGTTAAGGATAATTAAGTTTAATTTACAATTGGGTACTAAAATAGGATACTTTTTGTCATAAGTTAAATGTGAATTTCCTAGTCGACCGCCTACTCTAATAAGTCCATATCTAATATATAAAATTCTCCTGTCCCAGTGTTAGTCACCTAACTCCTCCGAAACCACTCGACCAATTTTAATGAAATTTTCTATATATATTCGTTAGGTCATAGAATAGGTTTTTAACTATGTCTCATACCCCTAAGTCATAAGGGCGGTCCACCCCAAAATGTTTAGCCCCCGAGTGCTATTCATTTCAATCAGGATTTCTGTGTAGACATTAGCGTGTCGAATCACTTTTCAAATGTGTTTGCCAGATAATAAGGAAAGGGGGGGGGGGAAATTAATAAAATGTTGAAAGTCGCACAAGGTTGCAATTTTTGATAATTGATCGCTAAATGTGGTGCCAAAACGCCACAATTTATTATAAATATATTTCGCGTATAGTTAGAAAACGCCTCGCGTATATTGTAAAAGAGTTTTATTAGGCGATTTTAATATAGATTTCTATTCCGAAGAAGTTCTCTGTGGAACAAGAAAGGAAAACACGGTACACTCGTGGATTATGATGCCCATTCCAAACAGCATTTAAAATGTCTTTGCGGTATAATTGGAATATGCCTACAGGAAGAATATGCCTGGCGAAGATTGTAAAACAATTTCAGAAGGCGATTTTAAGATAGATTTCGATTCCAAATATGCGTTTTATGGTACAAGAAAGAGTTGATTCCTATTTTAACATCCTCACTCAAGCCAACCTAAAAAATCCCCGTACTTTGTACCCCCGTACCCCCGTTGCGAGCTTTGCAGTCATGGGTCTCTGGGAGTTATGCACAAGTTTTAACGGTACTTACGTATTATCCCGGCGGTCCGGCAAGACAAGCAATTTTTCACCAAGATAAATGCCGGGCACATGAAATTGTTGATGGTTTGGAATACGATTGTACGATACGGTAAGTACAGTTTCAACGCTCCCAAAAGAACCAGATGAAAACTAAAGTATACAAACTAGCGATAAACGCACCAGTTAAGGAATCTGAAGACACTTAATTATTAAAACTACATTAATTGGCAATTCAAAATAAATAAAAATGTAACGGCTTGCTGTACTTACATGTTGTTCCAAATCGCCATTTTATTTCCAAATTACGATTGCCACATTAATGCAAAAAATCGTCATGGTAACTGCATATGTTTAATGATCGCCACCTTGGCGAGAGTCGAGGCGTTAAAGTAGGAATCAACCCAAGAAAGACAAACCGGTACATTCATGGATTATGATGCACATTCGAAACAATATATAAAACGATGAAGTATATTTGTAATATACTTGGCGAAGATTGTAAAATAGTTTTAGTAGGCGATTTTAAGATAGATTTCGATTCCAAAGATGGGTTTTACGAAACAAGCAAGAAAAATACAGCACAGTCATGAATAATGATACACTTTTGAAACTTAATGGAATAAGTAAGAAAAATAGGGACAACGTATAACTAATGATACGATTTTAATATATAGCACTATAGTGTGTATTTAAAACCTGAAAGTGTTTCAGATTTTCATCCTTTTTTCTTTCCGAACATGTACCCTGTAAGGAAAGTATTGTAATCATGAAAAAATTCGACTTCGAGATTTTGATGTATTAACACGTTTTGAGGTCTTCTGAATTCATTTATGCTATTTTTACGAGAAGTATGTTTGTATGTGTGTGTGTGTGTGTGTGTGTGTGTGTGTGTGTGTGTGTGTGTGTGTGTGTGTGTGTGAGTGAACACGATAGCTCCTAAACGGGGAATTCGATTGAGCTCAAATTGGGTATATATGTTATAAACCACCATCGTAAGACCGACATTGATTTTAATGTGTATAGAACTTATAGTTTTTCTACTGGACTACTACAAAGATTTCTTTTACATTATGGCTTATGGGGGGGAAATTCTTGAAAGTGCTCTAGCGTTTAAATGGTACATTCGATTGAACTCATATTGGGTATATCTAATAAATAAAATTCTCATGCCACAGTGTTAGTTACCATACTCCTCCAAAACGGCTCGACCGATTTTAAAGAAATTTTATATGTATATTCGTTAGGTCTGCGAATATGATTTTGTCTCATACCCCTAAGTCACAAGGGCGGTCCACCTCAAAATTTTTAGCACCAGAGTGCTAATAAGTTCAATCAGGATTTTTGTCTATAGGCATTAGCGCATCGAGTCCCTTTTCAAATGTGTTTGATAGATAACGTGGAGAGGAGGGGGGGGGGCATTAATAAAATGTTGAAAGTCGCACAAGGATTTGCAATTTTTGATAATGGATCGCTAAATGGGGAGCTAAAACGTGACAATTTATTATAAATATATTTCGAGTATAGTTAGAAAACGCCTGGCGTATATTGTAACACAGTTTTATTAGGCGATTTTAATATTGATTTCTATTCTGAAGAAGTGCTTTGTGGAACAAGAAAGGAAAACACTGTACACTCATGGATTATGATTCCCATTTCATGTCTTTGCGGCATAGTTGGAATATGCCTATAGGACGAATATGCCTGGCGGAGATTGTAAAACAGTTTCAGTAGGCGATTTTAAGATAGATTTCGATTCCAAAGATGTGTTTTATGGTACAAGAAAGAGTTGATTCCTATTTTAACGCCCCCCACTCTCGCCAACCTAAAAAATCCCCGTACTTTGGTGAGCTTTGCAGTCATGGGTCTCTGGGAGTAATGCACAAGTTTCAACGGTACTTACGTATTATCCCGGCGGTCCTCCAAGACAAGCAATTTTCACCAAGATAAATGCCGGGCACATGAAATTGTTGATGGTTTGGAATACGATTGGCAATAGTTTGCCAGCAAATTTGACGAAAAAGTAGTTTGGCGGAAGTGACCGCCGGCATAATACGTACGTACCGTTTCGGCGCTCCCAAAAGAACTAGATGAAAACTAAAGTAAACAAATTAGCGATAAACGCACCAGTTAAGGAATTTGAAGACACTTTATTATTACAACTACATTAATTGGCAATCCAAAATAAATAAAAATGTAACGGCATGCTGTGCTTACATGTTGTTCCAAATCGCCATTTTAATTCTAAATTATGATTGCCACATAAATGCAAAAAATTGTCATTGTAACTGCATATGTTTAATGATCGCCACCTTGGCGAGAGTCGAGGCGTTAAAGTAGGAATCAACCCAAGAAAGACATACATGGTATACTCATGTATTATGATGCGCATTCGAAACAATATATAGAACGATGAAGTGTTGTAATATACTTGGCGAATATTGTAAAATAGTTTTAGTAGACGATTTTATGATAGATTTTGATTCCAAAGATGGGTTTTACGAAACAAGAAAAAAAAAATACAGCACAGTCATGAATAATATACACTTTCCAACTTATATGAGAGATCCTATGGAATATGAGAGAAAAATAGGGACGACGCATAAATTATGATACGATTTTAATATATAGCGCTATAGTGCGTATTTAAAATCTGAAAATGTTTCAGATTTTCATCCTTTTATTATTATTTTTTTTGGACAAAATTTTTTATGGAATGACTATGAATAAGTCTCAAGGCCAAACTATGTTTGATTGTGGCTTAGATTTGAGCACGCCATGTTTTTCACACGGACAATTATACGTGGCATGATCTCGAGTGGGCAAACCATGCAGTTTGTTTGTGTTAGCTAAATATATTGTTCACTCTATTCCGTTAAGGGATTGATATTATTTTTTAGTAAAATTATTGTAATTAGCGATATATATATAAATGTAAAGAATAAATTACAATGAATAAAAAATATAAATGTTTGGTATTGTGTTATTTTTATGTTTCAGCATTGTTCACAGCGCTCCATGCCTCTTCCACTCATATACCACATCCTCACACACTTACAATAAGTTTGTCATTTCTTTCTACTAAAATAATCCTAGGAATAATTTATATGGCAAAACAACGTTTGCGGGGTCAGCTAGTTTATCTATAAAAGGATTTAATTGCCTAAGTTTACTGTTTTTAAAATCTGCACCATCCGACAGGAGATCCCTCATCTCTTCCTTAAAAAATTGCTGCTGAACCTGTAAGAGTAGAAATGTTTCTGAATTGTTAATTTCTTTAGCACTTAAACGCCCTGTAAGCTTTCCTCGAGGATGCTTCACTTATGAATGAATCTAAAAACAAAAGATAATATGCGAAGAATATCAACATAATTATTACTCAAATTCAATAAATGATCAACAAGAGGATTAAGGTTTACAGACGATATTGAAAAGTTTTGAACATTTACAACTTCCAATTTCCTAGATTTAAGTTCATGAACAAAGTCTTTGTCACACAAATCACGTTTCAAGTCCCCATCAGGAACAAAGTTCTCAATATATAGAAAAGAAGGTCCAGTCCACCATAGAACCTGTAAGAGTAGAAATGTTTCTGAATTGTTAATTTCTTTAGCACTTAAAGGCCCTGTGTTTAAAGTGTTAAGCACTCTTACAACTGCAACAATCATCTTTTTATTAAAGTCACATTATTTTTTTCAAACTCTTAGATACATAAATTTAAAATAAGTAAATTTTACTACAATTCTATTATGTTTCAAATCAGTAAATCAATTTGAAGAGCCAGTAAAAAATGCAGGACGAACAGAAACCACTGAAATGTCTTTCTGTAAATGAAGAAACTTGCTGTTGAACCGAGTGTTGCATCCTTTGGATATGAAATGTGGTCGAAAAACAGGTATCTCATGATGATTCTCTTACTAGGCTATCCAAAACATCATATATATTATTTCTCAAAGGTGTTTTTTTCTGGCGCGTCTAGATCTCATTAAATACTTGAATAAAATAATTTTTAAAAATACCCAGTTAAAGCTTATAATGTCTACTTTTGACGAAAAATATGCAAAAATTCGGAAAAATTTTTTTTGCTAATAAAAAAAAAAAAAACAAATCATATATATTATTTCCCAAAGGTGTTTTTTTTTCTGGCACGGCTAGATCTCATTAAATACGTGACCCCCCCCCCCAAAAAAAAAGTAACAGACTCATGGTTCCAGGTTGCTATGGAGTCAGATGAATTGAATATACTTTCTTTAAAAATGAGTGGCAACGACAGATAAAAAATGTAAGAAAAATAGAACAGCTAGGAGTTGTTATTATGTTTTTTGTATAGATTGTGTCAATGATTGAAAGTAACTAGAACTACAGTTTTTTTTTTTTTTTTTTTTTTTTTTTTTTTTTTTGTAAATTGTTTGTAAAATAAATATTTAAAAGAGGATAAAAGAACTTCTTATTTTGTATTTTCAATCGAGCCGTCTCATTTTGATAATTCAGTGAGTTGGATTCATCAGTCGCCGGCAGAATATTTTGTTCTATGCCATTTTCTCGAAGGTTTGGCGACATTTTTCTGGCGTTCCTGGCTGGGCGGCTTGAATTGAAACGGGCTCGGCTAGATCTCATTAAATACGTGACCATAAAAAATACCCAGTTGAAGCTTATAATTTTTACTTTTGACGGAAATAGCGCCATCTGTTGGTGACACATGTTTTTTATTCTCTATGAAATGCAAATATGTACAGAAGATGGCGTTTGAATAGCCCTAATACTACCGATATATTCAACTTTAAATGTAAGAGGCGCCATCTTTGATATAGAGATCAGTGGTTCAAACTGTAAATACAGTAGAATCTCCTACAACGATATCCTCTATAACGATAATTATCTCTATTACGATATTTTTTCATAGTCCTGGCTGAATTCCCTTTAGATTAATGTAAAATAGTTCTCTGTATTACGATACCTTTTAAAACGATAATTCTCTCTACAAAGATGGTAATAATTATCCCTTACATCACAATAATTCTCTCTACTACGATATATTTTTTTTTTCTACGATGCATCAGAAGCCCAATTCATGCACAGACATTGAAAGCTACACAAAGAAAGTCGATGTAAAATGTGGTTGGAACGGGTTGGACCACGCCTCTGCCAAAGAATGTCTTCTAAGTTTCGTTTTGCTGATGTAACACTATGGTAAAAGAAAGTGCATTTCTCGTAAGGTGGAAGGGCAGTTGCATGACACATCTTTGATTCCTATCCCCCTGTTTAAAAAATGGTCAAGGATTCCTTTCACCGGAACAGATATAGAAAACTATACGTTCTTTTGTCTGAACTTGAGTAAGAATTTTAACCTCCGATAAATCCTATCGAGGTCGATTATTACACGAGGATATTTAAAATCATTTATGAGTTTTGTTTACTTTGAAGTTTGTTTAGTGAAAATCGAAAGCAAATGGCTAAAAGAAAACAAATATCTATCGAAGTGAAATTCAACATCATAAAAGATTTTGATAAAGGCATGAAGCAAAATAAATAAGGATAAATTAATGGGTATGTATTTTCAATTAATATCTAATACATTTTAAAAAACGCTTTTGCGGCATTCAGGTATTATTTATTTAGACATTATATATTTGTTATTCAAATATTCTATACAATTATTTTGTTCTATAAATATTTATAAGCTATATCTCCGCTAGAATCCCTGGCGAGCCGGCAAGGGTATTTAACTAAAATTTGTGAGTGCTGTGAAAATTACTGAAAACTATAAACATGTTTTTCTCCTTTTATTTATTATATATTACTTGCGAGGGTGTGCTGAATGAAAACAGAACACTTTCTGGTGATACCGCAGGGTATGGGATATATGAAGAACAAAAATCAAAAATCTTTTCGTTCCAATATCGATTCTCTCTATAACGATAATTCTCTTTACAACGATATATGATTTTGACCCCAAAATATCGTTATAGAGAGATTTCACTGTATATCTACCATTATATATATTTATATATTGATATACAATTAAGTAGATTTTCTCTATGCTTATAATTATTAACTGCTGATATTGTTTTTAAAGAGGTTTTATAAAATAAATCAGTTAAAATAAATTTATTTCTGTTAAAATAAATGTCTACTTTTTGAATGATTTCCAATCAAACATCTAACTGACCGTGACAATATTTAACAGAAATTATGTACTTATAGACACATTGATCATTTTCACACAAATTTACAGTCCAAGAAACCGAACTAGTTCCAATATTAAATACAAGATTGTGCGAGAATTTTCGCACGATTCACCTATTACCTACACTCATGTCCATAAATAAGGATATTCAGAATCACACAGGAAATTTGATCTCTAAAAGAAAAATTTCACCTGTGAATGATCACTACACATCTTGGAAGAAGAATATGCCATAATTACAGGAAACCACCACTAAGATGGCGTGATGGTACGTCACAAATGACGAGAGTGTAAAGAGAGGGGTATATAAGAATGTGGCAAAGATTTAAATTGTTCACAAAAAGCGCTGTGAAAGCCTTCATGCAAAAACCGCATATTATGGGCAGCAAAGGAGGCATTTGATAAATGTTTTACGGTGGCAGAATTAACGTAACGACAGGAAATGTGGACGTACCCATCTGGAAGTATCCAAACTTGGAATCGCAGAGTGTCATCTCCAGGCTTTGGCAACGATTCCAAGATGAGGTAATGAGAGCATACGTTTACAGCACAGGTCGCCCCCGAGTTACAACGCCGTATGAGAACCCTATTTGGCAGTTACTGCCAAAAGAAACCGACGTGATTAGCAGCATCAGACTCTTGTTCGGTCAGCCATCTCTTCAGCTACCGGTACGACAGTTTCAAGGCAAGACCGTGCACAGACGCTTAGGGCACATTGTCTATATGCTCCGTAGGCCTGTCAGAATGTGTTCCACTTACCACAACTCACTGTCGCCTGCGATTAACCTGATTAATAGCAATAGCATTGAGTGGACACGCAACTGTGGTTCTTGTGTGGATGTTTTTGCCGGACGAGTCAAGTGTAGTTTGGAGTCTGATTTCGCCGGACATTCATCTGGAGACGCCAGGGTACCGGTTACCACCAAGAGAACACCATTTGAAAAGACACCGATACGGTGTGCAGGATGTTCGTTTGGGGAGGAATATTTCTTTGGTTCCAGAACGACCTGCATGTTCAGAGTGGAAGACGATGACAGGCCTCTAGTCTATCGGATGTCATTCCTGGAACAACATGAGGTTTTGTTTCGGGGCGCCAGTGGTGCTGAATTTGTGTTTATGGATGACAACGCCCGTGCCTGCACCGTGCAAACATTGTAGACGAATGGCCTTCAATCGGCGATATCACCCGTACATTGGCCAGGCATAAGCAACGACTTAATCCAATAGAGCATGTGTGGGATATTGCCATCGCCCGAACGAATTTGCAGCCCGTCAACCACCCTCCTACCTGTTACCGGAACTTTGAGTGCATTGCTGATGAGTGGTATATTATTCCCCAAGATCAGATTGAGTTCATTTGATACTCATGCATGCCTAGAGCTTTCAGGCCTGTATTGGCATCGTCCGGAGACATACTCCGTGATTAAACCAGTCCTACTAACCATGTTATATATCTGTTTTTGTGTAAATATGTTCTTTTGTTTGAAGTGGTCAAGGGAGTAAAACTTGCAATTTTTTTATTAATTATGTCAAACATATAGCAAATCTTTTTTGATCTTTACTTTTTGTTTAATAAATAGACTTTACATATAAGTCAATTGTTTTTTGCTTCTTTCTCTATCTTTGCCTGAACTTCATATCCTTAATTTATGACAATGATGTATATATTAACGGTTCTTAAACAAATTTAAAACTTTGTTTAAGAACCGTACACATAACTTTTGCTGTGGGACGTATTCCATACAAATAGTCCACTGCGCGACTGACGCACATTCCCCCTTTAAAGAACTCCCATACTTTCTTGACAGCCCACTGCTAGTACAGCGGCGTTTTTATTAAAACTCTGTTTTAACGTAAATGTGATTGGCTTTCATTATACACAAGTTAGAATTACTAATAACAAAAATTCTACATTTTTTTTGTGTGTTATTTGTCTGTTTTATAAAGTTTTCTACACTTTCTGGTAAATCAACTTTAAACAAATAGTTGATGCAATTTCGGGTGGTTTCTAAATGCATTACAAAGTGTAACTCTTCTGAGAGAGCGTTTTTTAAATCTCTAAGAAAAAATACGTGTATAAAAGTTTATTAAGATAAGACCCTATTGTTACATCATATTGAAACGAATCAAAAGTGATTATGTTGATAAGGGATTATAAAATAAAGTCTCTCCATCGAAAAATAGTCTTAATCATTTATAGGTTTTCTTCTAACAGGAACACTCAAAATATTCCAACACGTTGCGGTCAATGGCAGACATTCTCTATAGACATTCATGTTTATTTCAAACCACAGCCACTGTCCTACGGTGTAGTGAAGATATTAGGTCCGACGACAGACAATGTGCCTCCCTCTAAAATGCCAAAAGCCCCCGACCAACGGTCTCCCTAGATGTTAAGCCTTACAACTCACTACGTCACCAAGCATTGAGATGTCAATCATTAGTTGACTACATTTTTTTTTTTTTTTCATAAATTAAAGCTATTAATACTTTTGTAAATTTTCCCATGAATAAAAAAATTTTTTTTTTAATTTAATATTTAACGACAAATGGCAGTTTTTAACCATACGAATTAGATAATGAGATAGGGAATCAAAATAATAGATTTTTGCATTAGAAAAGTATTTAATTTATAAATAGTTTTAATTTATATATTTTCCTAATAGTTGTAGAACCACAGAAATATTTAATACTGTTTATTTTGGTGAAAATAAAAACTTTTGGATGTGAGAGCCTAACGATGACGTTCCAAAGATTGATGATGTAGGAGTTGTCTAATGCTTTCTATAATTAGGAGCGTGCCGTGAGCTTGGTGACTTATGGTGTAATCTTTGCATGTCTTTAACTCTCATATCTCAAAATCTATTAGTCCTAGAATGTTGAAATTTCATAGATTAAAACTGTTGCAACATCTAGTTGTTGAACCTCGATTTTTTTCTTTTCTCTATCTACTGGAGAATTAATTACAGGACAAGATAACTGACAGAATATGCTTTTGTTTATAAAGTTCAGACTGACTGGGGTATACAATGGAGTGCCTGCAGCTCGAGTGCTTATCTCCTGTATGTGGTAGGATAAATGAGTTCTTTATCTTTGTGTTTAAATAGAAGCCTAAGCATGGCGGGGGCGTAGTTCAATCAATCAAATAGTCGATGCAGTGTCAGTGGGAGATGGCGGAGATGAGCATGGGCACTTTTTCTGTTCATTGGTGATCTTCAGATCGTAAGCCGGTAACTCGGCCACAGTTTCATTCGGTAAGTTCTGTCCTTGAATTAGAACCGAGTTGTGATAGTTTGTGCACAAGTTTTTTTTAAAGTGTTGCGATCTTGAGGGTCCCCGTCGAATAGTCTGGTTAGACATAAATGTTGTCCGTTTTTACTGATGGATCTTATATGGTGTTTGGATGTCGTTCTGGGTAAATCAACTTTATACAAACAGTTGATGCAATTTCTGGTGTTTTTCTAAATGTATAACTAAGATAAGTGTAACCTTCGAGGGTGTTTTCTAACTATAGAAAGAAAGACGAGTTAAAAAGTTTATTAAGATAAGCCTATTAGAGAGATTCTTAAATTCCATCAAAGTATTATGTTGTTAAGGATTACAAATATAAATCTCTCCATAGAAAATAGTGTCTTTATTTTCGATGGAGATAATAAAGACACTAATTTTGACCGTAGATTATAATGTATAAATCATACATATGTCACGGACATCTCAACCTTTTATCTGTAAGTTAGTCCATTGCGTTGGTTTGGGGGCAATTCTCGCCATTAGTCATGGACTTTTCGAGTTTTTTTTTTCGAAATATAGCCAAGCGTAACGTCAAAAATTATTACTTATTTAGCATAACTCATCATCTTTTAACCGTAATCATGTTGAAAATTGTGTCTTTAGAACTAGTATAAAACAGTATTTTTTTTAGTTGCAATCCATTTGATAATTTATTTACAGGACACACAAAAGACTTTTAGTACTTTTAAGTAAATTCATGATACATTCAATTCATTAAAAGTCTGCGTCTTGAATCACTATCGACTATGACCAAAATCTCGCCTGTTTTAATTTGTCATTTTTTGCTGAAATCACCCAGTGACATGTTATAGATATAGATCTTTCAAATTGAACCCAGGATTGGCTATATCGCACATATTTCTTAGAAATCGGTAAATCTTAGTACTATTGCGTGCAGTTTTATCTCTCATCAAACACTAAAAGTTTTGAAGTCACCGAAAATAATTTGATTTAATAGACGTACAAGATGTCACGTGTGCCCACATCAGAAATTTTTATTTCGTAAACACTTTAACTTTACTTAGAATACTTATTAAATATTTGAAATATTTTAACAAATGAGCGCAAACACCCATACGCCTTACGAGATTTTAGGAATAACACGTGATCAGGAGCGAGGCGTGATCATATGCCTTAGTCACCTCTTGTAATAGATTTAACCCACCCCCATGCCCACTCGCACAAGCACACAACACTGTTATGAGTTCTAATAAAAACGTTATGTCTGTACCATGCCGATTGTAGTAATGGACATATGGTAGAAGGCTCAAGAGTGAAGGCCCGGTTACCGGGCTTGTTCACGTGGTTGCCCGATCTAATGGTCTGAGTTTTGGCGGTTTTCTGCCAATACAAAGCGAATTACGTGGTTAGTATTCCATAAAAAGTTGTCCGCCCAAGATATCCCTCTTCTTAGGCCGATTACCCTAATAATTCATGAAGTTAAAAAGTAACACCCCTACCCCCCATAAGGCAGGTTTTGCCTTTATACACAATACAATAAAAACATCTAAACGAAAATAAAGTTTGGAGACAAACGTTTGAATCATTATACATCAAGGTATTTTCAAATAGTCAAAAAGCATATACTTTGCATATATTTTGTGAAACAGCTAAGTTTAAATATTGTAGTAAAATTTCCCTTTCCCCCCCACAAAGAAATTCGATAACTTATCGATAGTAATGAAAGATTAACTCAAGCAATTTTTCGCTTCGGGATGATCTGTTATATGCATGGATTCTTTTTAAGCGGGTCTTCTAAAAAGTAGTCAAATTTTTTGATTCATTCAATTACAAATGTATAGGAAAATTTTTATTTTCATTCCATAAAAGGTCTTCATTGAATGGCGTTTATATCTTTTCTTTTTTTTCACATAATGTATAAAGTATTTAACCCTCCAAAAAAGTTCGACCTAAAACAATTTTACTGCTATAGTCAAATAATAATTTAGAATAAATTACACGAAACACAGTGGCATTTCTTATAAATGACGAAGGAATTTTTAAGAAAAAACAAAATATGGTTTAATTTTAAAAATCATTAAAATTGATTTTATTTATTTTAAGATCAAATGAAACGAGTTCCACAGTTAAACATTGCCGTTTTGTACTGTGCTTAGATCAAGATTCACATACATAAATGCATTTTTCATATTTCTTTTATAATCAGCGCTGTCACCATCTAGTGGTGTTTAATCACTGGTTGGATGCTGTCATTCGGTTGGCGGCGTGGGCGCGCCGAGGCGTGGAAATTTTTTTGAAAAGAGCATAATGAAAATGGGCAGTATTCGGGAAAAACACCCACACACCTATGTATAAATTAACGTTAAGAGATTTTTTTACAGACTCTGAAAACAGTCTTGATATGATTTTCCTGATGTTGTGGTTTACGGCAATTAGTTTACATGTGGGCTCTAGGCCTAAGAAGTGTGGAGTATTCTCCGTGGGGGTCCTAACAAGCATTTCGGAAGAAACGACGGAAAACTCCGAACGGTTGGCTCGGCCAGTGGTGGGGCTCCAGAGTATGAGCCTGCCGCGTTTCGTTACACTTTTAAAACTTTTCTACTGCAAAATTTAAACAAGTTTTTATCAAAATCGGATAGGTTTATATTGCTCTTATATTACATTCACGATACATTTAGCTGTAGTGTGCAATTGATACATTTGCTTTTAAACGGTTCTTTTTCTCCACAACCTTCTCATGAATCATTCCATATTCCAAACCTATGATGTCCTTTTGAGGTATAAAGCAATCAACTTACGCCATAGACTCAAAAAGTTTAAATGGTATCTTTAGAAGTTACTGGTGTTGACCTTTTTACAACCGAATTCAGCTCCAGCCTATTTAGAATCGTTTTCCTGCATATTATGCATTCAATGCGTTAATTAAAAGAATATTAGTCATTTAAACGGGGTAAAATTGTATACTAATTTTCCTTGTTAGCAATTGTGAGTAAAAAAAATGGTCATTCTGAATAATGACTTTCTGACAAACTTTTACATAGTTTAAAAAATGGGCATATAACATAGCTGGTCAACGCGTTTCCGTTTTATCGGAACATTTCCTCCTACCAGGGGGTGAATCTTGTGTTTTTTTTTCGGTTGTTCATTGGCCATTACACTGGAATTAGGTTTTGGTTGCCTGGCGAAATGAAGTTTCTAGCCCATGCAAAAGTTTTCCGCCACACAAATTTGTAAAACATCGGCCCCAATTACAATGAAAATAGTTGACAAATGGTTTATTCATAAAATTGTCTTTACTATTCGTAAGTGAAAATAGAAAAGAAAGAAGTTTCTAAATTAAATAGGAGATAAGAAACTGCATTTTACAAACTAAGAAATAAAATGGGGATGCTGTTTTTCGTAACGTTAGTGGCTCTCACCTCTGCCATATGCATCTCCAACAACAAGTAGTATTTCTTTCTAAGTAAAAAGTGTTTTACTCGCCATATTAAAAATCTGATTGTTGAGGGGGTAGCTGCTATTTTTCGACAACAGCTCACCACACAATTTTTTTCCTTGGCGATTCCAACCTTAAAATAATTCCTAATTTTAAATTCCATAATTTTTTCAGTTACTGGACTGTATTGACTTAAGGGTGTACAATGAGTGGCTTGCACTCAGGTTGCTTTATCTCTAGTATGTGGAAGGGTCAATGAGTTTTCTTTTGACCTTGTGTTAAATAGAAGCCCTAGCATGGAGGGCCCCGTAATCAATCAATCAGAATAGTCCGATGCAGTTGTCAGTGAGAATGTGCGTGAGGGAGGCATGCGCCTTTACCCTGATCATGTGGGAGTGTCGGATCGTTATCCGGTATATCCTGCCACAGTTTCATTTGGTAAGTTTTCCTGTCCTTCAATAGAACCGTTGTGGATAGTTTGTGCACAGTTTTTTTGAGGTTGCGATCTTGAGGTCCCTTCGAATAGTCTGGCTGGACAGGATAATGGTTCCTGCCTGATGGCTCTTATATGGTGTGTTCTTTTGACGTCGTTCAAGAATGCTGAGAGGTTGTGATTAACCGTGTTGCCCAGAGACCGGGCAGCGTAAGTAGCGGTGGGTCTAATGATGGTAACCTTGTAAATAGCACTTTTTTATTTCTGGAGACTTTACTGTTGAAAATGAGTATGAAGACAGCGGAAGACGGCCGCATTTTGTTTCTGGCATCAGTGAATATGCGCATTTCCTGTTAGATTCTATTATAACTAACGCCAAGGTATTTGCTTACTAGTCCATCGATGGGAAGATCGTCGATCATAATTCTAGAAAGGTGTAACCTAATTTGAAAAGTAGATGCCTGGCCTTTGACAACATTGAGTGTTAGATGGGCATTTGCAGTCCATTGCAGATGAGATTAAGTGTGTGAATTGTTTTTTGTAATGTGGTCTTGTAAGCGATCGCCGATAATAGCCGTGTGTTGTCCCGAATAAGGGTAAAGTTGTATGTTCGCTTTGTGGGATATCGTTGGCATAAATAATGATAATGTGGGCCCAAGTAAGGATCCTTGTAGGACCTCGCTTGTAGATGGTCTGCTCGTCAGACAGACATTGTCAAGCCGAGACGACGAATCTGCGGATTTTGTAAGTAGTTTATGAATGACTTAATGAGCTATCCGGGGAACCGTAGTTCGATAAGTTTGAAAATCAGTCCCGTCATGCCCAAACCTTGTCGAAGGCTTTGGCAAAGTCCATTAAGTACGATGGCTGTGTGCTCCTTCTGATGTACGCGTACTGAAATATTTTCAAGTACCCTGTGCAATTGTGTGGAAACGGGGGTAAACGAATGGGGTTTTTTTTTATTTTTTTGCGCGGAAAGCCGTACTGTTCAGGGATCATGATTTGACGTCGATCGATGTGTCTGTTGATCTGACCATTCAGTAATCTTCCAATACTGGGAGGAGACGATGGTTCTGTATAACTAGCTACAGTTTGGTCCTGGCCCGGCTTTGGTAATTGGGCACACTATGAGTGGCAGAATATTTTGTTCTATGCCATTTTCTCGAAGGTTTGCGCCATTTTTTCTGCGTTTCCCGGGTGGGCGGCTGGAAATTGTGAAAACGGGCTCGGGCTAGAATCACATTAAATACGTGAACCATAAAAAAATAACCCAGATTAAAAGCTTATAAAATTTTTTTACTTTTGACGAAATAGCGCCATCTGTTTGGTACACATGTTTTTATTCTCTATGAAATGTGTCAAATATGTGACAGAATACCAGATGCGTTTTGAATATCCCCTATTACTACCGATATATTCAACTTTAAATGTAAGTAGGCGCCATATTGATATTAGGGATCATGGGTTTCAAGCTGTAAAATTGCAGTAAATCGCGCTAACAACGATTGCCGCTATAACGATAATTCTACTCTACAAAATGGTAATAATTAGTCCCCTTACATCACAATAATTCTCTCGACTAACGATATATTTTTTTTTTTCTACGATGCATCAGAACCCAACTCATGCACAGAGCATTGAAAGCCAACACAAAGAAAGTCATGTAAAATGTGGTTGGAACGGTTTGGACCACGCCCTGCCAAAGAATGTCTTCTAAGTTTCGTTTTGCTGATGTAAACACTATGGTAAAAGAAAGTGCATTTCTCGATGGTGGAAGGGCAGTTGCATGACACATCTTTGATTCCTATCCCCCTGTTAAAAAATGGTCCAATGATTCCGTTCACCGGAACAGATATAGAAAAACTATACGTTCTTTGTCTGAACTTGATAAGAATTTTAACCTCCGATAAATCCTATCGAGGTCTATTATTACACGAGGATATTTAAAATCATTTATGATTTTTTCTTACTTTTTGAAGTTTGTTTAGTGAAAATCGAAAGCAAATGGCTAAAAGAAAAACAAATATCATTCGAAGTGAAATTCAACATCATAAAAAGATATTGATAAAGGTCATGAAGCAAAATAAATAAGGATAAATTAAATGGGTATGTATTTCAATAATATCTAATGCATTTTTAAAAAACGCTTTTGCGGCATTCAGGTAAGTTATTTATTTAACATTATAATATTTGTTATTTCAAATGTGCTATACTATGATTTTGTTTCTCTAAATATTGTATAAGCTTATAATCTTCCGCTAGGCAATCCCTGGCGGCGCCGTGCAAGTGTGTGAATTTAACTAAAATTTGTGAGTGGCTGTGAAACTTACTGAAAAACTATAATCACTTTTCTCCGCTTTTATTTATTATATTAATACTTCGAGAGGTGTGCAGAATGAAAACTAGAACCTTTCTGGTGATACCGCAGGGGTATGGAATATGAAGAACAAAAATCAAAAATCTTTATCCGTCCCAATATCGATTCTCCTCTTTAACGAAAATCCTCTTTACAACATTATATGATTTGAGACCCCAAAATATCGTTATAAGAAGAGATTTCACTGTATTATCTACCTAATATAAAATTTATATATTGATATACAATTAATGTAGATTTTCTCTATGCTTATAATTATTTAACTCTGATATTGTTTTTAAAGAGGTTTTATAAAATAAATCGTTTAAAATAATTTTATTTCTGTTAAAATAAATGTCTACTTTTTGATGATTCCAATCATACATCTAACTGACCCGTAAAATATTTAACAAAAGAATATTATGTACTTATAGACACATTTATACATTTTTCACACATATTTACAGTTCCAGTATTAAATAACAATATTGGTGCGGAAATTTTTTCCAAACGATTCAACACTAGTACCTATATAGTTACGGTTCTTAACAATTTAAAACTTTGGCTGTTTGGACGATTTCGAATACAAAATAGTCCACTGCTGCGACGGAACGCACATTCCCCCTTTAAGAAACTGACCAGTCTTTCTCGACAGCCACTGCTAGTAGAGCGGCCTTCTTATTAAACTTAATAGACCTGAATGAGGACAACGTCATTTGCAAAAGTAGGAATTAACTAATAACAAAAATTCTACCTTTTATTTGTGGTTGTTTCTGTTTTATAAAGTTCAACACTTCTGGTAATCACATAAACTAATTAGTTGATCCAATTTCTGGTGTTTTCTAATGCATAACAAAGTTAACCTTCGAGAGCGTTTTCTAATCTCTAAAAGAAATACGTGTAAAAAGTTTTTAAATAAGCCAATGTTACCTGCGATAACTTAAACGAATCAAAAGTGTTTATGTTGATAAGAGAAGTTAAAATAAATCTCTCCATCGAAAATAGTCTTTATCATTTTATAGTTCTTCTACAGGAACACTCTAAAATATTCAAACACGTTTGCGGTTCAATGCAGACATTCTTCTATAAGACATTCAGTAATTTTCAAACACAGCAATGTCCTACCGTGTAGATGAGAGTAATGGTCCCGACGACGAGAACAATTGCCTCCCGCAAAAATGCCAAAAGCCCCCCGACCAACGTCTCCGTAGATGGTAACCTTACAACTCCTACGTCACCAAGCTTTGATGTCATGACATTAGGAAACATTTTTTTTTTTTTCATAAAATAAAGCTAATTAATGAATTTTTGGTTAAATTTTCCCATGAATAAAGAAATTTTTAAAAAATATAATTTTACGACAAATGGCAGTTTTTTAACCATACTAATTAGATAATGAAGATAAGGTATCAAATGATAATTTTGCATTAGAAAAGTATTTTTAATTTAATAGTTAATTTATGATATTTTCTATTAGTTGTAGATCACAGAGAATTTTTAATAGTTTATTGTGTGAAAATAAAACTTTTGGATGTAGGCCTAATCGCTGACGTCAAAAGATTGATGACGTAGAGTTGTTAAAGGCTTTCTATAATTAGGAGGCGTGTCCCCGAGCTTAGTGCCTTATGTGTACTTTGTAGTGTCTTTACCTCTCAATCTCAAAACCTTTAGTCGTAAGAATGTGTTGAAATTTCAGATGTATGAATGATGCAACATCTAGTTTGCACCGCGATTTTCTCCTATCTACTGGAGCCATTAATGTCTGCGGACATCTTCTACGCATTATACTACATTGAATACCATGAGGTGATTTTTGTTCAAAGCAGACTTTTAATTTAATAGAAATCATCTATAGTCCGCCTGATATGCTGATTGTGCTTAATTATTAATTACGGGATTACGGATTGAATTAAAGTTCATGAAATGGTCTTTTTCCCCCTCGTCATTCTGACAAGCAAAAAATAAGTTTTAAAACCTTTTTTCGTCAGCTGAAATTAGTTGTAGTTAATTTCATTAACAATTATTATTATATAATCTAGTAATGGAGACATTAAGATGTATTTGTGCTAGCATGCAGATAGATGTGTAGAGCATTGAAAAAGAACGCCTCTTATAATTTACAATTCATCATGTTGATAGAGAGGTCCATTGCTATAG
The DNA here is from genome assembly GCA_038373885.1 of Cheiracanthium punctorium. Taxonomy (NCBI): domain Eukaryota; kingdom Metazoa; phylum Arthropoda; class Arachnida; order Araneae; family Cheiracanthiidae; genus Cheiracanthium; species Cheiracanthium punctorium. Next base: position 55,445 of record JAWZYV010013431.1, read on the forward strand.
ACCTTTTTGGTTTATCTGTGTTGGTTTCTTTTAGTAAACTATATAACTAAGATACATACTGAGTAATGAAATCTGTTTACAATCTTACTGCAAATCTATTGAATTTGACGTCCACGCTTAGGGTCGGCCAGTTTTTTTTTTTTGTGTTGTGTGTGTGTGTTTTCTTTTCCTTGCCGGGATGTCATTCAGCTTAGCTCTCGGATAGCTTTGCAGGCTCCGGTACAGCCGTACTTAGTTTCCGCTTTTTGATTGCGTGTCCGCCCAAAATAAACGGTGGTCCTTCCCCGCTTTGCTAGCTTTTTAACATTTCGCAAAAGAGCGATTGTCGAGCGTGGCCGAGATCAGGTGAGTCCGGCTGTCAGTTGCCCCCGGCATCCCGCCCGCCCCCCTGCAGACCGTGTCGCCGCCGGCCAGTTACACTCCCGCTTTTGTCAGTAAGTATTCATTCCTCGATTGTTAGAATTTAATTTGACATGATGACTTTGGCTGATTAGTAATTTGAAGTACTTGAACTGATTGCATTCGATGCTATTTATATTCATTAGAATTGTAGGCAAGATTCTATTGTAATAATCTAAAAGCTTGATTTTCGTACAATTTTTTTTCTCTGTACCTATTAATACTGAGACAAAATCCTCAATATAATAGGCTGACCGCCTTTTTTACCCAAATGCCTAGGAGCCAAACTGGCTGGTCTGTGCCGGCTAATTGGTTTGGCGACCTGCAACCTTACTCTCGGATATACGTTGCAAATTAGTGCAGAACCCACCCAGTTTGCCGAATTTGCCGGAGATTAGCGATGCAACCTTTCCACCCCTCCAACTAGGGGAGTACTTTCCTGTCATTAGGAGAGATAGTCCAATCACAATTTCTGTAAAAATATAGACTCCATATTTCGTTTAAATTACTAATTTTTTATTATTATAAATATTATATCTTTCATTGAAAAAATAATAAACTTTCTGAGCAATCGTGGCAAGTTTAAAAAAATCGTGTATTATAATAGCACCAACCATTTTAACCACTGTTCAAGCACAAAATCAGTGTTTTTTCAAACTTTATTCGAATATTAAAAATATTAGCAAAATTAATATCAAAATGTTAGAACAGGCATTAAAAACACAGTGTTACTAGCTAGATAGTGGGAAAAAATCGAGACTGAGTGTTAATAATTGTTGATGCTATGAGAGAAAGAGATTTTCTAATAGGATTAACCATGTGACCTTTTGCAGCTTCGTTTTAGCTGGCCGAGAAATCACCTTAGCAACAAGTTAGCAACTTCCGGACGCTTGAAATAGCCTAATACCTCTTAAATAGCGTATGAATTTCTTTCTGCCACATAGAGCGAATGTAATTTAGAAATTTTTTGGCGGCCCTGTAGGTTAAACTATACAGTCTATTGGGACCAAAAAGGAGGCGCACACTAGAATGCTTACAACAATCTCCTAATATAAAGACATCAACAGTTCTACAACAATAGTTTTAGACGCAGGCAAAAAACTGGTCAAAATGGACTCACGGTTGTCAAAGGGTTGTAGACAACATGTACAATGCTTTTTAGATTGACATAAATGCATACGCACGGATGAAATATGCATCGCAGAAATTCCTTAAAGAGTAATTCAGAGGCAGTCAAAGGACGTATTTTCTTCAAATAAGTGCTACCGAAATGTTCCGCGGATCACACTACTTACTTATACTTCGTACAAGGAAGTAAAAAGGTATTTAAATTATGTTTAACTAAAAATATTTTCTAATATTTATAGCACTAACCAGAATTTGACAGTTTAATAATCTCGAACAGAATAAAATTTTCAATTACATTAATGTTCGCAGTTAATCATCATATAGGTGATGGGTATTTTCCTTTCTGAGATTGACAGCATTTCGCCCGTCTGCCGATGATTGCTGTGCGTTAAAGCAACAAGCTTTTTCGGGATACAGAAAGAGCCCTGGGCTCGAGCACGATTCTTATCGGAAAGCACCTCACGGATAGTTCTCACTCACGATACTGAAAATCTTCGGATAAATATCCGATACCGCATTTGTAACTCTAACCAAACCATGTTTTCGACTAATGGAAGTGAGAAATTTTATGCCTCTTCCGCGAGTATCGGAAGGGAGAACGCTATCAACCATCAAAACAAGTGCAACTCTTTGCGAATTTCGAGCCACGTAGTTTAAGTTTATGACATAGTACTTAAATAGGTACCCACGTCCTCTCTTATTTGTTATCGATCACTGGCTGTGTTATACCATGTGAATATACAACGGTAAGATACTAATGCGCAGTACTCAAAATACAGGCAAAAAAAATTAATATCGATTTTCGAACCGCTTTACCAAAAACTTTAATTGTAAGTTGCGAGCAGAGTGAGGTTGCGCTTCGGTGGCTGAATCGTAAGGACGTCGGGACTATTACTGAGGGCGTTTAGTTGTGGTCGAAACCCCGTTCTGCGCAATATTTTCCTGCACATTTTTTTTTTTTTTTTAAATACGCGAATCCTTGGTAAGTTAATTCTTCAGAATTTTAACACCTTAAAATAAATCACTTTAACACCTCACCAAAACTCAATATTTTCTTTAAGGTACTTTTAATTTTTGTCAGACAGAACTATTTTTTCCCTAATTGTCACCCGTTCGTGAGCAACACAAAGAGTATTAATTTTTTTAACATCATCAATTATAAAAATATATTCTTTGAATAGCAGAAATAAAATTTTAAAAATATATAAATAAATATAGCAGTCAACTCACTAATTTTACACCCTGATGGATTGCTGACAAGTTTCATACTTTTATAAACCTTTATTTTACACGTCAGTATATTCTCTATGGCCATTATGACCTTATGCCAAAGTTAATTGAAATCCGCATTTTTCCTGAAGCCGTGCCTCCTCCTAAATCAAAAAAAACCGGTAATATCGATAAAAACAAATCAGATTGAAATACCGTCCAAGCAAATGGACGAAAATCATTACTTAAATGAAAACAACTTCTCCATTTTTATAGAGCAAAAGCCTCAGCAAACGAAATAGGATTTGAAATCTCTAGCAAAAAATAAACGAGCAGTGAAGGTTTTTATTAAAAAATTGAAAGCGTGGGCAAAAGGTAAGCAGACTGTTATTTATAAATTTTAAATATCATAAAAAATTAGAGCATTATTATATTCTAATTGTTCTAGCTCTAAATATTTTTTTTTTTTTTTTTTTTTTTTTTTTTATTTTTTTTTTTTTTTGTGTTTTATTTTTTTTTTTTTTTTTTTTTGTTTTTTTGTTTTTTTTTTTTTTTTAAAAAAATAAAAAAAAAATAAAAATAAAAAAAAAAAACTTTTTTTTTTTTTTAATTTTTTTTTTTTTTTTTTTTTATTTTATTTTTGTAAAAAATTATAAAAAAAAAGAAAAATAAAAAAAACCTCTTGTTGAATCTAGTTGAATGCTAATGATTTATTCAACCGAAAAAATTGTTGATTAATTCGTCGTCGGCGTATTCAAAGTTATTTACAGCCTAGGAATCGAATTTTCGATTCCTATGAACTCCCTCCCCTTCTAGCATCTTATTGTTGTGCAACAGTTGCTACAATTAAAACTTGAGCCATTATTTGATGGTAAACAACTACTCATCTAGAACAAATAACCCGTTACGCTGACTTATATCCGAAGCGGAAAGCGCGGTCTTCACCTCGTTTACCGTGCCGGGAAATAAAAGTGGAATTTTCCGGCAGGGTTTCCGAATATCGGAACGGTCCCGAGAGCATCGTGTGAGACAAAATGTGACGCCCCGTTTTCAGTATGTGACGTCATGATGAGAAAAGGTTGTTTTCCCGCTTCGAATGGGTTTCACGAAAGATCGTCTTAGGGCCCCTGAAACCAAAACGGTTCCGTAATTAGTTGCCCTTCTCCGGAACAATATCACAATTTAAAGTTCATAAAGTAAAACTATTTAAAATTTGTGGTGAATTTACTCATGCATAAAACATTTAAATGATTTATGATAGACAATTTAATTTTTTACGACAAATGGCAACTTTACCCTTACATTAATTATATGATATAACGCAGAAATAGTTCTTTATGAATTATTTTGTATCAAAAAGGCATTTCCTTTTTTTTTTCTTTAAAGATATTCACCAATATTTGTAGTATTCACCAGAAATTTTGAGTAATTTTACTTTGTGAAATAAAAAAAAACCCAATCTGACGTCAATTTAATGGACCTAGTGATGACATAAAAGTTCCTTTTAGGCTCGGTGAATCCAGTTGGTTTAAATCAGTGGTTAGCTTTAATGAATACACGAATTTTGGGATTTTACACTCCCGAAACTATTACAAGTGATACGTGAAATTCTACATTTGGAATATACGTAATAGAAGAAAATATACATTTTCCTCCACCATTGGTCATTACTAGTATTTTTAGAGTTGTATTGGAGAGAGATTCACCGTAAGTGAATATTGGAGATTCCCATTGCAACTCAGCAATTTCATGGGGAGTTTTACTTCCCCATGTAACATTACAGCTATTTATTGATTGTGGAAACAAAAAAAACCAAAAAAATAAACTTTCTTAATTTTATGCATGGCATATTAACATCACTTAGCGAAATATAAAGTTGCGAAAATGTAAATGCTTATAATCCTGTCATTTATTCATGCCGATACTGCAAACATATTTCAATAACGAATAAAAATTACTTTGCTCCAAATATTACCGGTATGTTTCATAAAAATTTAGATATGCTCGTTCGCAAAATAAAGCATGAATATTATGCATGAAATTGTAAAACATTAGAATACACAAGATTTTTAAAAATGCACAGTAGGCGGAGTTACAAGTATGTCCGCTTATGATTTCAATATTTAACAATTTCATGCATAATATTCTTATAAATTCAATCAGTGCGCTAAATACATAGATATAAAGCGGCTTTATTAAACTTTATATTCCTTTAATGAAACCTTTAGAAAAAAATCTTCATTTAAAATTCAATATTTGAAATGCTGAATTTTTGAACATCTGTTAAGAATTAACCGGATAAACCTGGCTCTTAAAGCGTTAGAATGATTTTTAAGGTCATGATTAATTATGCAATTCTTATTCTTTGTGATGCGCCCCATCTCTCGTGGAATTTTATTCGTATCCTTCATTTTAGAATGATTTATTTTATTTCGAATTCGCCCCCGAACACAATAACACAGAGATTTATTATTCAAGGCATACTTTTATATATTTTTTAATGCTTAGAATGCACTAACAGGAGCAATCTGTAATATTAAATATTTAATGGGTGTTTTACAATATCTTCGATATAAATCCTCAAATAAACATAATTTACAATTACTTAGTTGCAGTTTACATAATTTTTGTTTACACTTTTAGCTGCCTAATGCTTTTCCTAAAAAAGCAAATAATGCTCTTGTAAATCAAAATGGCACATGTACAAGAGAAACTTGTAGAAAGAGCAACCAACGTTATTTGCTCCTTACTACCTTTTGATGTAAGAAATTTGTTTACAAAAAGAACAAATAATATCTTTATTGAAGTATATTCGCATTCATATTGAAGCATAAAGTCAGACAGACTATTTTTGCTGTGCCCATTTCTTACATAGTACCAAAAATACACCCTAATAGATATCTCAGATTAGACAAATGACTTCCTTTAACTTTTTCATCAGCATTTCCAAAACTTTTATTTTTCCATCCAGAATCTGAAAAGGAAAGGAAAGGGAAAGAAAACGATAATTAGCAATATTAATTCTATTCAGCATCTAAAGAAACAACGTTAGCGATAGCGAAAATCAATAGGTTTTAAAGTCGTAGACTAGTTTTTTTTAACTTTGTTTTCATCAATTACCTGTCAACAAATGACGGTTGAGAGATTTGCTCCGGTTGATAAACCACAAGAACGAAAAAGCAACAGCAAGATGTGGATAAAGTTAGTACAAAAGTTGACTTCGTTAATCGTTAACTCTCTACTCAAAAATTTATTTTCGATAATCGTTAAAGCGTAAACATTTTGAAAATTTTACACAGATTTATCTCTTAAAAGTTACCAACGTAAAAGTTGTATTGCTGTTCAAGCATAACTGCAATGAATGTATCGAAAAATCTTGGCTTTGGAGCCCTGATAATAAAATACGCAGTTTACCTAGATAAATGCATTTAGGATAAAATCACAGAAATAGTATAGTGAAAATAGTGCACATAGTGCAAAAATAGTAATCAGTTCTTGATTATCATTTTGCTTTATGTACATGTTTCCCTTCATGAACATTAGCATATTGAAATTGTCACTCCAACGCGGAAGATCAGATTTCTTGGTCTTTAGTTTCCATGATGGCATCAAATTAATTAACTTTAACAAAATAACTGAAAAAATGGCATTTCTTTGCTAGCGATCACTATACTCAGATTAATCTTTGATCGAACTTAAAACAACACTCCGCTAATATACCATCCTTCGCAAGATGGTGTATTCGCCATGTCGGAAAACATAGTAAAGTTAACTAAAATGCAACGGTTGCAAATTCCTTATAACAAAGATATTTCCGCAATCATAAAGAGCAAGGTAAAAGGTATGCCAAACAGATCGGTATATAGACACAGATCGATATATTTGCAGCAGACCGCATATTTGCAACATAATGAATATGGGACGTTTGAAACCAAAAGCAACGTTTTAAAAACTAACGTGTTACAGCTCTAAAGGTTATCTCTGTGTGGGTAGGGCTATAAATAATATCAAAAGTTTATTTTTTCTTCTAATTTAAGAATTTATTTTTAATAATAATAATATATATATATATATATATATATAAGTATGTATTTTACATTTATTAATAAAAATATGAAATGCATTACATATAAAACATTGTTTATTTGAAAAAAACTTATTGCTTTGGAACTACTGAGCTCTTTGAGTTCCTCAGATTCTATGACGGATATCACACTACTATCTACAATCATGGACACGGGCTCGACTCTTGTCTTGGTCTTTGTTTTTAATTTTCCTATCCCTTCATAGCAGGCAATGATGACCTCACTGCACCCACAATAAGGTACATAACAATTTCGGCCTCGGTAGAGATCATATGCCTAGATTGCAAGTGCCCGCTTTACAAAAATGAGCTTTTTCAATGGTTGATCTCCTTTGAATGATTTTAAGTAACAGTTATCACTAGATAACCTGGACTTTTCGTCTCTTTCATCTGACTTGATATGATACGTTTTACAGCGTCTTTAAGGGGGCTTTCCGTCACAAGAGGGTGAATATCGTATGCATGAATACCCTCGGAAGATTAAGCTTAATTGCTAATATGCTTCCGAATCCGAAATTCAAAGAATCCTAATACAGGGCGTTCTTCGATGTTTTCTAAAGACCTAATGTCCCCTGTATATATATATATATATATATATATATATATATATAGTATAATCTGATAATAAAATAGATCATAATTATTTATTTTATATCAGAAAGATATTTTAATTATCTTAAAGATAGTTTCTGATATTTATAGCATCTTCCATAAATTGTACACAATTTTATCAATAAGATCAATATCATTTAATCTACTGTATTGTGGTTTATTATATGAAATCATTTATCTATTGTGAGCGCCTATGCAGTTAATCATTAAAAGAAGTCCGGTATTTTACTCTGAGGGCCTAACGCGACTTCGGCCATCTGCCGAAAGTTGAGGATCGTCTTATATGCAAGTCCGGACTAAATCCATATCATCACCACTCAATGAAGTAATGGTTTAGTACTGCGGTGTCACAGTACGCTGAGCACTAAAACTTTTCAGCATGGATGGAGATAGTATTGTCAGTAATTTAGAATCAAAGTTACAAAAAAAATTTGATAGATTACTCCACTTAATTTAATCTTTACTTTTCAAACATCCGTTTCATTGATTCCGCCCACAAACAACAAACGTAATATTCAATGTTTGCAATTTCCTTAGAAGTGTGTTGAGTAAATTATTTATTCGTGAAGTATTTTGCATTTAAAACAGAAAGAGTGATCCGTTTTACTCTATCCAAGTCCCGAAACATTAATGGAAAATGTAATGTATGCCGAGAGAAATTAACATTTAGTCGAATTCCTGAAAACACAAGGCTGTGTTTGGCTCGCTATACAAATTGTATAATGACCAACCCTTAACTCACCCCTCACTTTGTTCCGAAACAAATATGTGTACTATCATATTTAAGGCTGCAATTTGTAACGTAACGCTCCTCTATTTCGAGGAATCTTGGAAATTCTCTTCCTGCTCCTAGTTCTTCGTGTAATCGCGCAGACTTTCAACAAGTTGGAAAATTCCGCACACGAGTCATTTGAAAAGTATTTTAGAGGGAAAGGAGACTTCATTTCCTAGTGATGAAAAGGCGGGTTCTAAATTGGGTAGTTTCGTATTTCTGGCATAAATCGTACAATGTGCCTTTTGCAGAGTGCAGACGCAATGCACTGTTTCTATACGCAGTGCAATTTCTGGTTTAATCTTAAAAAAACAATTTTGTAGCTGGATGCGTGTAGTCTGATAAGAGCTGTTGAATATTTGTACGAAATTGTATTTAAATATTCCATTATTAAACTAAAAAAAATGTTTATAAATTCAGTTTGTCTAACTTAGATATGTATCTATGCGTATATGTCCAACACCATCTAGATATATAATGTCTGAGAAAAGAAACTTTGAAGTCATCACCCGGTCCACTAAAATGACTTTGCTACACATTTATTTTCACAGAGTAGAACTATTCAAAATCAGTGGTGAGTTTACTCCCTCATAAAACATTTTAATGATTTAAGATAGAAATTTTAATTTTACTATAATTAGAAAATTTTAACTATCACTAATTATGTAATATGATATAGAAATAGATTATAATAAATAATTTTTTATCAGAAAGATATTTTAATTTTCATCTTTAACTTAAGATATTTTCTGAAAATTGTATTATTCACCAGAAATGTTAAAATGTTTTACATTGGGAAATGAAAACTGTGATGACGTCATCTAAGGAAACCTAGTAATAGAGATGGGCGGTTCGACTCATTTTACTGATTCGAATCTCAACTCGCTCACTACTTCGATGATTCGAATCAGTGATTCGAATCTTGAATCAATAAAACAACTAAAGAAATTTTCCCTCTCTCTGCGCCGAAAGCCGTACTATTTAAACACCCTTCACCGGGTTTCTTCACGGCTGAGTTCTCGGGCAGCTAGCATCTCTCTCTCCTTGCTAGAGTAAAACTAGTGTTTAAACTGCCCGAAAGTAAAATACAGAGGAGCTTCGTATGACCCCCTGGGCCTGTAAGATTACAAGGGTAAGTTTGGTGTCAAAGTATTCGAAATTTTATGTATCGATGGTGGTTTACGTCTACGGGGGGTCGAGAATCAATAAAAACGAAGCTCCGATGAATAGTTTCCGAGATATACGTTAATTAATTATGGTAATTAGACTAATTAACCATGATTGAGGCTTAAAAGGACTGCAAACATGTAGAAATTGGCTCTGGGAAGGTTTCCAGACTTTGGAGATGCCGTCGGAGGAGGCTAGTGTTTAAAATGCCGATGTTGAAAATATAGGGGAGCTTCGTATGACCCCCTGGGCCTGTAAGATTAAAAGGTTAAGTTTGGTGTCAAAGCATTCAAAATTTTAAGCATCGGTGGGGTGTTCAGCCTAGGGGGGTCGAGAATCAATAGAAACGCGCTCCGGTGGATAGTTTCCGAGATATACGTTAATTAATTATAGTAATTAGACTAATAAACCATGGAGCTGTTTTTTCCGCGATCCGGCATCGTCATCAACGGAGAGAAAGCAGTAGCAAAAGCATCACAAGCTGGTATTGATCTCAGGATTTTCTTATCGCCGGACTCAGAGGCGTATCCAAGGGGGGGGGTTAGGGGGGTCATAACCCCCCCCATGAGGAATTTTTTCCATACAAAATGTATATTCTTCACTACATTATCACACACACGTATACATATATATGAGTTGCAGTAGTCATAACCCCCCCCCCCCATGAAAAATTTCTGGCTACGCCCCTGAACGGCCTGTATTTTTTTACCTTTATCGATTTCGAGATTTCACTGAAATGAAAATGGGAATATCGGATATTTGATGTTGAAATAAAACCGATATGTCGATATTTATCGATTTTTGGTCTACTGAGGGGCTGCTGCCCCCCCAAAATGGGACCCTTTACTTAGCTTACAATTGAACTTTATCTTTAAATTTGATACCCAGCCCACCCCGAAATAAAATCCTGGCTACGCCACTGTCAATAACACTAACTACGCCACTGCTTTAGACCCTATTTTGTATTTCTCTGAATTACGAAAGAAAATAAAATCATTCCCCTTAAACGAAAAACAAGGTTAAAAATAATATCTTAAACGAAATCTGCAGCAATAAAGCGAAATGTTATTTTGCTTCCTACAAAGTCCTTTTGTGAGAGCGCTTAATACCGCCCCTGTATCCTTTTCATTAAAAGTGACAAGCACAATACTAACTTTATTTCATTCTATTTCCCTTCACATGAAAACCCGCCACCATGTAAACTTAACGTTCCGTTTTTTTTTATTTTATTTTATTTTTTTTTTTTTTTTATTGTTTTTTTTTAGGGTGGGGGCAGGGGGACATATATTGAAGTTAAAAGTAGAAAAGGGATGTTTCATTAAATTTTAAACAAATATTAAATCAGCCAGACAAGTTAGAAGGAGGGAGTCCCCCCGAGGGAAAAAGGTTTAAACAACTTTGAGACACCCCCCCCCACACACCCGCTCTTCCACGAGCATTGGCATGTAATATTTGGATGGGGTGACAAAATGTTTCCGATTGTATAAAATATCATTATTATAAATAGCTCTGATACTTGAATTTCCTTAATTTTTTTTCGGGGGGGGGGATTGACCCCTCTTGCCCTTAGGAAGTAACGCCTATGCCCCCGCCAAAAGCAAACAATGTTCGACCCACTCCACACCCACAGACAGATAAAACTTTAAATCCGACCACCAACCAAGAAATGAAACACCAAAGATTCGGAAAATAAACTTCAATTAAATGAAACATCCTTTCAACTATTTTCGACTCCTTTCGACTCTGAGTCAATAGAAGATTTGAAAAAAAAACTTCAATTAAATAAAACATTCTTTCAACTCTTTTCGGCTCATTTCGACTCTGAGTCGATAGAAGATTCGAAAAACTAACGAATCTCAACGATCGTATACAATCACGGAAACAGAGCGAAACACTGAATCAGTAAAGATTCGTTGCTGCACCAACTCAGTGACCAACTCACCCACACCCACTCATTTACTGTTTCAAATCATCTATCGACTCAGAGTCATAAAGAGTCGAAAAGAGTTGAAAGAGTAAGGGAAAATCTCTGGGAACGCCAAAGGGAAAATAAGTTTTCCTTCCCTTCGCATTTGGAATGTATTTCTCTTGAGGGCTTGAGATTCGAATCAGTAGAGAGTGAGTGTAAAGACTGAGCCACTCAGTACCAAGATTCGAATCACTGATTCGACTCATCGAATCATTGGCCATCTCTAGTGGTCGGATTTAAAGTTTTATCTGTCTGTGGGTGTGGAGTGGGTCGAACATCGTTTGCTTTTGGCGGGGGGCATAGGCGTAACTTCCTAAGGGCAAGAGGGGTCAATCTCCCCCCCGAAAAAAAAATTAAGAAAATCCCTCCTTCCAACTTGTCTGGCTGATTTAATATTTGTTTAAAATTTAATGAAACATCCCTTTTCTACTTCAATATATGCCCCCCTGCCCCCACCCTCAAAAAAAAAAAAAAAAAAAAAAAAAACGGAACATTAAGTTTACATGATGGTGGATTTTCATGTGAAATGAAATAGAATGAAATAAAGTTAGGATTGTGCTTGTCACTTTTAATGAAGGATACAGGGGTGGTATTAAGCGCTCTCACAAAAGGACTTTGTAGTAAGCAAAATAACATTTCGCTTTATTGCAGCAGATTTCGTTTTTTTTTTTTTTTTTAACCTTGTTTTTCGTTTAAGGGGAATGATTTTATTTTCTTTCGTAATTCAGAGAAATACAAAATAGGGTCTAAAGCAGTGGCGTAGTTAGTGTTATTGACAGTGGCGTAGCCAGGATTTTATTTCGGGGTGGGCTGGGTATCAAATTTAAAGATAAAGTTCAATTGTAAGCTAAGTAAAGGGTCCCATTTTTTTTGGGGGGGGGGGCGGCAGCCCCTCAGTAGGACTGGGCCAAAAATCGACATATCGATTTTATTTCAACATCAAATATCCGATATTCCCATTTTCATTTCAGTGAAATCTCGAATTCGATAAAGGGCAAAAATACAGGCCGGCCAGGGCGTAGCCAGAAATTTTTCATGGGGGGGGGTTATGACTACTGCAACTCATATATATGTATACGTGTGTATGATAATGAAGAATATACATTTTGTATGGCAAAAAATTCCTCATGGGGGGTTATGACCCCCCTAACCCCCCCCCCCCCTTGGCTACGCCTCTGAGGCCGGCGATAAGAAAATCCTGAGATCAATACCAGCTTGTGATGCTTTTGCTACTGCTTTCTCTCGGAAAGCTTCTTCTTCTCTCATCGCAGAAAAAACAGCTCCATGGTTTATTAGTGTAATTACCATAATTAATTAACGTATATTTCGGAACCTATCCACCGGAGCCCTTTTTTATTGATTCTCGACCCCCCCTAGACTCAACACCCCACCGATACTTAAAATTTCGAATGCTTTGACACCAAACTTAACCTTTTAATCTTACAGGCCCAGGGGCTCATACGAAGCTCCCCTATATTTTCAATTTGGGCATTTTAAACACTAGCCTCCTCCGACGGCATCTCCAAAGTCTGGAAACCATCCCAGAGCCAATTTCTACATTTTTGCAGTCCTTTTAAGCCTCAATCATGGTTAATTAGTCTAATTACCATAATTAATTAACGTATATCTCGGAAACTATCCATCGGAGCGCGTTTTTATTGATTCTCGACCCCCCCTTAGGAACTGCCATCGTTACATAAAATTTCGAATACTTTGACACCAAACTTAACCTTTTAATCTTACAGGCCCAGGGGGTCATACGAAGCTCCCCTGTATTTTCATTTCGGGCAGTTTAAACACTAGTTTTACTCGAGCAAGGAGAGAGAGATGCTAACTGCCCGAGAACTCAGCGGAGAAGAAACCCGATGAATGGGTGAAGGGTGTTTAAATAGTACGGCTTTCGGCGCAGAGAGAGGGAAAATTTCTTTAGTTGTTTTATTGATTCAAGATTCGAATCACTGATTCGAATCATCTTAGTAGTTAGTGTGTTGAGATTTGAATTAGTAAAATGAGTCGAACCGCCCATCTCTACCGACCACCAACCAAGAAATGAAACACCAAAGATTCGAAAAAAAAACTTCAATTAAATAAAACATCCTTTCAACTCTTTTCGACTCTGAGTCGATAGAAGATTCGAAAAAACCCCTCCAATTAAATGAAACATCCTTTCAACTCTTTTCGGCTCCTTTCGACTCTGAGTCGATAGAAGATTCGAAAAACTAATGAATCTCAACGATAGTATACAATCACCGAAACAGAGCGAAACACTGAATCAGTAAAGATTCGTTGCTGCACCAACTAAGTGACCAACTCACCCACACCCACTCATTTACTGTTTCAAATCATCTATCGACTCAGAGTCGTAAAGAGTCGAAAAGAGTCGTAAAGAGTTGAAAGAGTAAGGGGAAATCTCTGGGAACGGCAAAGGGAAAATAAGTTTTTCTTCCCTTCGCACTTGGAATGTATTTCCCTTGAGGGCTTGAGATTCGAATCAGTAGAGAGTGAGTGTAAAGACTGAGCCACTCAGTACCAAGATTCGAATCACTGATTCGACTCATAGAATCATTGGCCATCTCTAGCCAGCTGCCTTCTGCGAACTCGCGCCTGAAGGGCGGCTCAAATCGACTAACCACAGTCTGACTTATCATTTAAACCAAACTGATTTTCTACAACGTCGCCGCCGGACTGAAGCTGAACATCAAGCTGTAGTTTTTACTACGTTTTCACACACTGGTTGAATCACCGGCCCGAGGACCGAATGGTGTGAGGCTTATGAGGACTGAGGACTCTACTACTGGACTGTGGTCGGTCTTGCGGGTGGCAGCCGACCAACGGTGTGCGGAATCAACTGAAGCTGTTTGGAGTATCCGTTAAAGAAGAGCCACAGTCTGATGGCGAAATGCCGTGGCAGGGCTTATTCAGTGGATGGAGATTCTTCACTTTGCGGACGTGGCTCCCTTTACAGGGCGACGTTGGGTTCCTGCCGCAGTTTTCATCTGGTTTAGTCATCGGAACATCATCGCCCCGCGTCACTCGCTCCTACGATTGAATTGGACCTTTTTTCTTCTTTTTTCCTGGAGATCTACATGGCCATACCCTGACTTTCCCATCTTCAACATCGAAGGCCACTCTTTTCGAATTTCCAAACTTTGTTTTGGATCGCCCGACTGTTTATTTTTCAACATCTTACTTCTGCACGTGGTCGTGACTGAGCAACCCGTCCAATGAAGACCGTGCTTTCACGGGGGGAGGACGGGTCAGTCTCCTTTTTGTCTCGACGTTCCTGATTGGTTCGCAGCTTCGCTGCTCGCCCTTGTTTTGCTGTCTTGCTTCGATCGACGATCAAGATGTTCTTTTTCCATCTGTCTGCATCTTTTTGCTGACTCGACTGAATTTTGCCCAGGACTTTTTGGGCCTTCGACACATGATATCGAATACACACTTCAATTTCACACTGGAGATAAAAGCTATTGCTCAAGGTGCTCCAATAAAAACCCCCTATTCAGTCAGTCAGTCAGCTGTGAAATTGCAAACTCAAAATTATTTTAAAAAAATCTATTACATCGATGAATGGGGAAGAGCAGAGTAAAGTTTGGCACAATGCATTGCCAATATCAATTCATTTATAATAACAAAAATCTGGTATCTTCGGGACTTAATTGTCTGACATATTTTGTTAAGAACTAATGTTAAACCCATACATAAACACTATCCGTATTCTAGCTTCGTGCATCTCACCGGCGGATGTAAATATATGTCGATGTACTATTAGTATGCTTAACAGTTTGGCGAAATTAGTATCGTATTGGAGGATGGAATAGTAAGGAAGTAGTGCACAGCTAATTCATTGTTGATATGCTGCGATTCTAAATACAATTGTAAAGTAGTTCACAAACTAGAGTCTGGCAATGAGCCACTAGGGGGCTCATGGAAAGAAGATATATAATGGTAGATATATACAACTAATTTAAATAAACAATAAAAAGCCCACGAGTAAAAATTTTGTACCACAAAATTGTTGACTGCCTTTCCTATAAACTCCTGGTGAAAAGAGCTTTATCATCCTACTTTCATACAAAAAAAAAAACAGATACCAGTTAAATGCTGCCCAAATAATAAGACTGAAATTGACATCTTTCGAGCTTAATATAAAAAAAAAAGTGTGGAAAACTAAGGACAGGAAACTGATTAATGTGCAAGTAAAAGACGTGTTAGTGTTACTGTTTTTAAAATCACATTTTTATACGAAAAACAAAATTAATTGAAAACAAATAGAATTTTTATAATGTTTTTAGATGAAAATTGTTAGGATTTATATAGTGTTAAAATTTAACATAAAATATAGCATTTTGTTTTAATTTGTGTTTTTTTTAAAATTATTATTGCCTATATTAGAATCTAATCCAGGGGAAAAATTTATCAAAATAATTCGGTAAATAGTATAGAAATGAAAGAAGGTTGAGAACCACTCCAATAGTGCAACGCGGAATAGTTCGAGAGGCTCAAACAAATACGGGATTGGCACAAATGAATGACCGTACTTTAATTTTTCATATTTTCGAGACAATTACATATAATACACTAAGTAATATACAATATTAAAGATAAAAAATTTTTCTTTTCATTTTACAATTACAAATACTCGATGCGCGACCCTTCTCTTACACGACAAACTCTAATCCAACGTTTCTCAACCAGTGGGGTGCGCAGAACGTTTGCAGGGGGAGCGAGAAAATGATAGGCAGGTGATAATGCATGCTTTAAAAATCATATTTATTCTTAAATTTACTTCAAAACATATCTAATTTCGCTTAAAATGTTTATTGAGACGTTACTGATAACATTATTCTGTAGAAAAGGCGATTAAATGTTCATTAATGAAGAATAAAAAACTGAATGTATGCTGGGAAATGCGATGGAGGGTGGGGGGAGCACTGTAAATTATCCTTTGCTGGGGGGTGCGACGTTAAAAAATTGGGAAACGCTGATCTAATACATTGTCATGTTCGTTCCACACACCTTAAAGCACCAGACTGTTAATATTTTCTAATGATATACAAGTGCGTGAAATGTCCGTGCCATGGGTGGTTTATGAAAATACTGACTGTGTGATGATACAAAATGCATTTAAAGGAATTGATTGCAGATTACATATAAACAAAACCCACCCAGCGTTGTAACTGGGAAAAAGAATTTGGTACATTTTTCTTTCATTTCATTTATCACTTACTGTAATACGTCTAACAGTTTTAAAAATATAAATATTTAAAATCCGTTCATTCATTTATGCTAACGCCGTATTATGGGCTGTGAATGTCATTTCAATTAATTTTTGGTGCAGTCATGCGCTAAATAAATTTGGAAAAGGAATAATAATAAGATTCGAACCTAAGAGAAACAAATGACAGAGACGCTTTTGGCCCCCTTGCCAATCAGACATTGATTGCTACACTATGTCTCGAAGTATTTGTTGCTCATTTTATTAATTGGTGCCCTGTAGCAACACCTCCTAGATATAGAAAGCCTAACTGGTACGTCACTATGCTTTTAAGTTATCAGTAGGCCTTCAAGTCAAGAGTGACGTCATCACAATTTATCTCTCATAAAGTAAAACTATTTAAAAATTTCTGGTGGGTTTACTCACGCGCAACAGCCTTTTACTGATTTCAGATAGAATTAATTTTAAAGCAAAGGGCAAGTTTTTAAATGTAATTAATTATGTAATGTGATAAGGAAATAGATCCCAATGAATTGTTTTGTATCACAAAGATATTTTAATTTTTATCTTTAACTCAAGATATTGTCTAATATTTCTAGTATTCACCAGAAAATTTAAGTAGTTTTACTTTATGGAAATAAAACTGTGATGTCATCACTACTTGAAGGCTTAGTGGTGACGGCAAAGCTCCAGTTGTTAGGATATCTTTCTGTAGGAGGTGTTGCTCGTAGGCGGTCAACGTTTTCCTCTGAGCGAGTTAACATCCAAGCTCAAACCGGGAATCAAACCCGGACCCCAAGTGTAATAGAATGTTTCCATAGCAACTACAACATCTAGCCTGCACAATTTTGAAACATGAAATGCGTGATCCCGACCGATTCAAGCCAGCAAAAATTAAAAGGAGAGCATGAACTTGAATTTTAACGCTTGTAAACTTCCTACAAACACTGATATTACACAAGACAAGAGTCATTCTGTAGTACAGTCGAACCTCGTTAACGAAAAACGCTTAACACGAAATTTCACTTAAGACGAAGGAAACAGTTTTTCAAACACGTCTTGCCTTTTGCTGTTTTATCGGTTAACACTAATTTCGGTTAATACGGAAATATTTTCTCTAATTTAAGACTCCATTTTAACGAGGTTCGACTGCATCTCAATGTATTATTTCTGTCTATTCATGTCATGTTGTGCTATATTATATACATACAACGGTGCTGACTTTTTAGTCACACCCCATAGCACCTGAAAACTAATATAGCCAAGGCGGTGTGACCTCCTTATCCGAGACTGCCATACTATAATGATCACCCACAGTAGGTCATATGACACTTCGAGTGCAAAAGGGCTTGACCAAAATGATAGCGTCGCAGCCTGCACGTCTCGTCAGATACGCATACTCAATAATGCATGGATTATTCTGTGAAATGTCCTATTTTCTTTTCCGTAACATGTGATGTTCTATGCTATTTTTACTATTTTCTTTTAAGTAAACATTTATAGTTTTATTATTTTTCATCAACGTATTTTACAGAAGGAAAAGTGTCTTCAGAGATTTTTAATAATGCATCAACTTTCCTTCGAAATGCCCTACCTTCTTTGCTTGAGAATTCAACAGTTTCAGTTGTATTTAATGAAACTGGCTACCAACTAATCATGATGTAGTGTTGCGTAAAATGCTCTTCTAAGAAATGTCGAATTTGTAAGGTCTTCCGTGCGTTAATATAACTATTCCTATAAAAAAGGGGAAGTTTACAAATGATCGACTATCGAATTAAGCTTTTACAAGCCAATGTTCTAAACTGGAAACATCAAATTAAAAATTTATTGAAAAACGAAATTTGATCAATATTGACTTGAAAGAATTAGCAGATATAGTTAAAAGATCACTTAATTTTTTTTAAATAGAAGTTGAATTTCTATCATTACTGGGAAACTGGTTCAAAAAATCATAAAGACAGCCATTTCCATAAATTTTTTCAGAACCATCTTGTTACACCCCCTCCCCCTTCAAACTTAATCCATATCTTTAATTAAATTGAAAACTTAAAATTTTCATTAACTATCAATATTTCACTTATTATTTAAACTACCCATCACTATAGCCATTTTTGAAATCAATGTAAAAGTAGAGTCGGAAATTAACCATGTTCCCAGTAGGGTATAAAAAGTGAAATTGTACTTAAAACAAAATTTCCCCCATTTAAATGACTAATATCCTTAAATAACGCATTAGAAGACAAAATATGCAGAAACTAAATTAAAATATGACTGGATCTGAATTTGGTCTGTAAAAGGTTAATCGAGTTATAAAAATTTCATTTTTCCAGCATCCAATGCAGGAGCTGTATAGGAAATCTTAAAACTTTCCACCTAACTAGAAGCTTATACAGCAGTTAAATTGACTGCTCAATTAATTTTATGCATTTATTTAAATACAAAAGGTTATGGCATTATGAAAAGCTTTTTTAAAGAATAAAGTGTTATTTTTCATCAAAATATGTGCTATAAAAAATATTTTTACTTACTTTTTAATAGAACTCATTTTGTTCCTAATCGCAATTTTTACATGTTAGAATTCTTTTAATGCTGGAAGTGCATTTACATCATGTGAACTTTTCTGACACACACGACTTGTTCTGTTGTTTTAGAAAGTCCAATTTTCCAACAAGGTCTCCTTTTTTGAGAGTTTGTAGTGTTTGAAATTTCTGGGAACAATTTTGAGCTCAGTCTTTTTCTTCAAATGATTCTGTCTTAGCTCTTCTGTCAATTGAAATAGGAAGTTATGAATTGTTACTTTTACCACTCAGTTCTCGGTAGATAATGTAGGCATTAGCTCCTTCCAAATCCAGCACATTGTAGAAAATATTCACGGGCCATCTACAGGAACCAGCCCAGCAGGAACCAGCACATGATATTTCTGTGACATTTGGTCAATAATATCAACTCCACACTTGTTTTTGTAGTAGAATTCTACTTTTTCTGGAAGTTTCTTCACAGTTTGCGACTCTACATTTACATCTGTATACAAGGAGCTTAGAAGCAGGACATTGTTATTCTTTTTACCCTGATAGACCGTCAGTGAAGTGTCTATTCGTCAGTAAAACTGTTTGATACAGACGATTTTTTGTTTTCTTTATTTCACGTGGAATTTTTTTTTTTTATGTCTTCTTATAGCCCCCACGAAACTTATATATTTCATTTTAAGATTTTTCGCTTATGACAACGAGGAAAAAATAGTTGTCTGCTTTCAGACTCTTACCTGTATTCATATGAGGGTGAGAAGGCGCGTTACTACGTTTTCAGGAAGCCTTTCATTTTCACTTCTTGTGCATCCTTTCCGAGGTATTAATGAGCATTACATATAAACTTTGAGTCAACATCAACTAGCAACCAGAATTTTATTCCAAATTTATCTGGTTTATTTGGCATATATTGAATAAACTTGCAACTAACTCCAGACAGATGTAGCTAACTAGAGATGGGCGGTTCGACTCATTTTACTGATTCGAATCTCGACTCACTCACTACTTCGATGATTCGAATCAGTGATTCGAATCTTGAATCAATAAAACAACTAAAGAAATTTTCCCTCTCTCTGCGCCGAAAGCCGTACTATTTAAACACCCTTCACCCATTCATCGGGTTTCCCCCGCCAAAAGCAAACGATGTTCGACCCACTCCACACCCACAGACAGATAAAACTTTAAAATCCGACCACCAACCAAGAAATGAAACACCAAAGATTCGAAAAAAAAACTTCAATTAAATGAAACATCCTTTCAACTCTTTTCGACTCCTTTCGACTCTGAGTCGATAGAAGATTCGAAAAAACCCCTCCAATTAAATGAAACATCCTTTCAACTCTTTTCGGCTCCTTTCGACTCTGAGTCGATAGAAGATTCGAAAAACTAACGAATCTCAACGATAGTATACAATCACCGAAACAGAGCGAAACACTGAATCAGTAAAGATTCGTTGCTGCACCAACTCAGTGACCAACTCACCCACACCCACTCATTTACTGTTTCAAATCATCTATCGACTCAGAGTCGTAAAGAGTCGAAAAGAGCCGAAAGGAGTCGTAAAGAGTCGAAAAGAGTTGAAAGAGTAAGGGAAAATCCCTGGGAACGGCAAAGGGAAAATAAGTTTTTCTTCCCTTCGCACTTGGAATGTATTTCCCTTGAGGGCTTGAGATTCGAATCAGTAGAGAGTGAGTGTAAAGACTGAGCCACTCAGTACCAAGATTCGAATCACTGATTCGACTCATCGAATCATTGGCCATCTCTATAGCTAACCATTCACCGCTAGATTTTCTCCTGGCTTATTAGAAACTAGCTGAAGTACCCGTTCTTCGCACGGGAATGAATGGACTTTTTGATATTAATATTTGTTGTGATTACTATTTATTGTAATAAAGAGATATAGCAAAATGGATATCGCGTTATATTGTGTTCAATAATCATGCATACTGAATTTCAAGGCAATCGTTTTTACGGTGCAGAAGGCGATGCGGCGTAGCACAATCTAGTGGCGAGTTTTAGCAAAACGGATACGGCAAAAATATTCTTCGCATTCAGATATCGATGTATACGAATTTTCATGACGATCGGCTGAATAGTCTTGAAGTTCATGTGTTGACGCGACATCTAGTGTCAAGTTATAGGAAAATGGATCGTGCCAAACTCTTCCCCGTGTTCAAATATCTATGTATACCTATTTTCATAGCGATCATTCGCACAGTCAAGAAGTGATACACTGCAGGGCCATCTAGTGGTTAATTAAAGTAATGATTTGCTACAGCGCCGTCAAGCGGCGAGTTATAGCAAAATGGATAACGCCAAAATATTCTCATTGTTCAAATAGCTATGTATACTGATTTTCATAGCCACCGTTTGAATGGTCAAAAATTTGGCCTGCTGCAGCGTCATCTAGTGGCGAGTTAAAATAATAATGCATTGCAGTGCCATCTAGTTGTGAGTAACATCAAAAGTAACGCAGTTAGAATATATTCTTCGTTCTCAAATGTGTAAGTATAAAAAATTTTATGCCGATCAGTCGAACGGTATAGAAGTTGATGCGTTGCAGCGCTATTTAGCGGTAAGTTACAGCAAATGGATAGTGAAAAATATTCTCCGTGTTCTAATATTCGCGTGTACCAAATTTCATCGAAACTGGTTGGACGATATTCGCATAGCAAACGGCTAAAAGGAATAGAATTCGACGTTCTGCTGCGCCACCTAGTGAAAAGTTAGAGGAAAACGGATAGCATAAAAACCTTCTCCATGATAAAAGACTTAGGTGAACCAAATTTCATGGTGATCGGTGAAACGGTGCTGGAGTTTTTCAACCTCCTACACACATACCAACATTCATTTTTATCTATAACCAATCTTATTATACGTATATACCAGTCTCAAGTAAAATCCAGTTTCAAATCTAAGCCTCGCCAAAGTGCCAGCATACGCCATTTTGCAAGAGTTTTTTCAGGGAATCATTCGAAGCATTGACTTAGCAGCAATCAAAATGGGAAAGTGTTCGACCGCCAGGCATTTATTTGAAAAGTGGAATCCCTTAATACAGCCGCATTTTTTAAATTATCAACTATAACATGTTTTATTCATCGTTACCTCGATGTACTAAATGCAAAGATTTTAATTTTCTGAAATTTGGCGGATTTCCCCCAAGTTAAATCAATGTACTCAATTGGCGAGAATTCTGAAGCTACATCGCTTGAAATGCCCTAATAACTGCATTATTTCTGCACAGATAGTTAAAATTTAATGCTGTATTCTAAGAAAACCTATACACTAAAATAGCACAGTTTTCTGTAAATTTTTTCCAGATGTTTGAAAACATAGCAAACTTATCAGTTTCTAAATTTTGACTCCTAGTTGACTTCAAATCGAACTTTAGATGTTTCATGATACCTCGAAAACAATTACAAGACATATGTAACAGTCTACAATGTTCCATCTTTCGAGACATATATAGACCTTTCTTTATAATTTTGAAAATAACATCCTCTTCTCGATCCATGTCCTGAATTAGAAGTCTGATTTTGCTTTGTTCTTCTACCTTGTAGATTACTGGGACCTAAAATATTTTTTTAATTGGAAATTAAAAATTCATATTTTGAAAAGTGCAAATATTTTAGAAATTTTACCAAAAAAATACCAATTTCTTAACTGTTTCAGTACATGAGGACACCGAAAGTTCTGATAACGAAATATTTGATCTAGAAACTCTGATGGGCTAAGAAATTTGCGATGATAATTGCTCGTCCCTGTTTCTTAAGAATCACTAGAAATGCTTTTTCTCTCATTGTTTTCTGGTTTCTCATAAGTCATATTGACATCAATGTTATGTTCTTCAACATCTGATTCATTTTTAGATAAATCCTCTAAAAGTTGTACGATTTCTTCTGGACTAAGATGACGGCGTCGATAAAGTATTTCCTAGCTTACAGTATTAGTGAATGATAGTAATGTGTAAGGGATATGTTTCTTCATGAAATAGAAGCTTTCTGAGTGATAAAGTACCACGAACCAACTGAGTTTTACTAGCAGTCAATTTGACTGCTGGTGGCGCTTCTTGGTATACATAAAACTATTTAAGTTAATTTTATTTTCATTCAATGCATATTTGATGCCAATAATTTTCGAGTATTTTTAGGAGAGTTCAAAAAATTGTGACCTCCTACATTAAAGGGTCTTTTAGGAATCCAAGCTAAAACGGCGAAAACAGTCAAAGTGACTGCTCTGTTACTTCAATATGGCTACGCTAGGAATATTTTCCCACAGACCATATATTTCATTCCTGAAACTGTAGCCTTTATTTTCGTTTTAAATGTCATTAAATGTTAATCGTATTTTATTATTATCTTTTTTTAATTCCTACAAAGTTGAAAAAAAAAGTTTATGATTTTGATTTGTCTGCCTTGTCCATGATCTAACGGCCGTAAAATATTTCATGATTACCATGATCATGATCGTTTCCTAGTATTTCTCTTACGCGCTTGGTAAAGAAGACAGGCATTCGAAAAGAAATCGCTACTGTTGCATCGTTGCGACGATGAAAGCGAATAGGTTAAAGATCCGTTAGCTCAAAATAAAATAGTGTTTGTAAGTGTTCGATGCGTTCGCCTGCAGTAATCGATGCGTTGAGTAATACTTATCTTTCTTATTTGTTAGGTATATGACTCAGAACTACTCCATCTTTTTCATTAAAAGTTCTGCAAGCCACTGGATATAATATCTTATCATATCTCGTTAGTATGGCACCAGATGCAAGCGAATATGACAAGCCCACATGTGATCATCTCGCTTTAGTCTAGCCTCTTGCATTTCATGGGGACATGATAGCCGAACAATTAGCATTAGCAAAATATATGTACGGCGCAATTAGTATGGCGAAATTAATATTGCATTTTGGCCATAATAGTGGTATAGTCTCTAATACGTTGCTGGTTTTCTGTTTTAAGTGTGGTGAGAAATGTAGGTTGATTGAAAATCTATTGTTAAAAATGGCATTACCATATATTTTGAAAATACGATAATATATTAGTAATTGTAATCTGTGATTATATTACACAAATATGTATATATATTGTTCAAAATTTAAAATGTTTTTTATATGAATAAAAGAAAAGCACACATTTATCATATATTATATTAACAGATGGTCGCCGCTAGGATTTCTTTTTATAAGAGTGGGTAAAATATCAGAGTAGAACCTAACCGGGCAGGTTGCAATCCAAGACACACTCCACAGAAACGTGCCAATTCAACAATTTCTTCACAATCTCTCGCAACGCAGTATGCTAAAGCTAATTGTCTCCGAAAATATTATTGAAGAAATACCTGTGTAATTAATAGGGAATGAAAGTGATATTATTATTGAAGTGTATGGAAATATTTCCGAAAGCATACTCTCAGATAACGTATAGAAGTGAGTTATAATAGAGCCTAAAAATGATAATTGAACTTTTATTAATGCTGATTTAATCAAATATCTGATGAATAGAGAATATATTACCATAGCTACGCTAAAATAATATGCTATGATGACAATGAAATTAATAATTATCCAATAGAGTGTTTTAATTCTTTGACGATGAGTGGTTTTTTTTTTTTTTTTTTTTTTTTTTTTAGCCGGGAGCAAGTAAAAAATTGCAAAATAATTGTGATCTGCGCCAAATGCTTACAAACCTAAAGCGATTTCCAGTACATAGTTGTTTATTCTTTTCCATAATTGGAAGTTTAATTCCACACGTTCTCCCCAATTCCACATTATGTAACCAATAAGCATACAGATTTCTTTTTAGTTTACAGTAGAACCTCGATCTATCGTTTTTCAAGGAGTGCGTAGAAAAAAACAATCCATGCAGGAAAACCACGAATGCGGGTTAAAGTCAAATACGAAGAAAATAATGTTTATGAACGCACACGATGTATACAGTTTACCAAAATCACTAAATTTGTAACCAAACCGAAAAAGAAACAAATTGGAGTTGTAGAAAATTAAGTGATATTTATTTCTAAAGAATCAGTAATTTTACACAGGGTTTTTCCTTAATTTTTTAATTAAACGAAAATTCTAAAGATTTACAATATTTTTCGTGTAAATCTTTAAAATTTCCGTGTTTTCATGTTTGTACATAAAAGTTCATACAATTTCAAATACTGTAATTGCGTCTGATAAACTTGGCACTAGTGCAGGCTCAGTCTCATCGGCATGACCATTATTCTCTGCTTCTTCGCCATTACTTTTATTTTTTCGTCACTACACATTTCTTCCATTCTTAAGATACCTCGCTACGTCTATATCAAAGCAAATATAATCACTAAATTTCACACCACATGCTCTGCTTTATGCAACAACTCTTCATCTACACCATCATCAACCCAAGAAATCATACCAGAAAATGTTTAAGTTTGTATGCCATATGGATCTATCTGAATTTCGATTTCACTTCGGTCAGGAGAGTATTTTACAACGATGAAAGCGGGGAAAAGGATTTTTTCAGGAACGATGGATGCGGGGTTTGTTGACGTTATTTAAATACAACTTGTGCAGGGATCACAGAAATAAAACGATCGATACGGGAAAACGATGAATGCGGGAACGATAGATCGGGGTTCTACAGTATTGATATTTTTGTATATATTAAATTCTGTACACATAAATACTATTTTGAGTACGGATTAAAACTTCCGGCTTTGTTTTAGGAAACGGCAGTATTTCACAGAAGTAGTCTTTAAGCATTTCCCAGAAAAATCAGTTGGCGGGATTTGCGAACGGATAACCGAAAAATAGCATAGTTTGCCACCACATAAGTTAGTATTGAAAGTTAATTGCATTGGTATACCAATCAGAAACTTAAACACAAAGGAAGCATTAGTCAATAGAACAAGAATGCGCATCAAGTGCATATATGGTAATGCTTCTTATTGCGAAACTTAACGTGGAACCGCAGGCAATAATAGAATTTTAATTCTACTAATAAAATATTCTGGTAGTATTTTACCATATCCTTCCAAAAAACTCAATTTCGAAATATACTGCGGCGGCAGCACTTTGCGTTATGTCCCTCTCCACCTCCAGGACACGAGTCTCCAAGAGAATCGACTTGAATGCACGAGAGGGTTTTCGCAACCAGGCCAGTTTTTTCCACAAAAACAGATTTATGCTAAAGCAGAGATATGCTAATGTGAACAGTGTTGCTATGTGAACAGCGACACTATATAAGGTCTGTAGCTAGTTACTAACGTATGTAGCGAGTTACTACGCCTGGGGATAGTCCCCTTTTTGTATTCGGCACAAGGTGCCAGTTTGTGTTTTATCTGTTTTATGTTTTCGTTTTAATAAAGTGTTATGTTGGGAAAAGTTGTGTTCAATCGTGAATACACACATGTACAATGAGAAGGGCAAAAAGTTATCATCTGCCACTTCAACTGGTGACCCGGAATAGGACAAACCCATCTTCTGTAAGAAACAAAGTGTGCTTCTCTGGAAGTTCGATCGATGTTCAAAGTCAAGCCTTCTTCAGCAGCTTTGGCAAGATCTACAGTCAAGCTGGCCCTCGGGGAGTTTGTTGGAGCCGCCCTATTGCAAAGAACGATGTTCTACGGGTAAAGATTTCCTCTGGTCTGCTGCCTCGACTTTCCTGCGCGCACCGTCATCAAGTATTTGAAGACAACGGACAAGACAGGTGGCAAGTTTTAAACAAACATTTATACATTTTTCTTCATCCCCATTTAATTGGTTGCTCGGTCAGGCTTTCCAAAAATGAATAGTGAAACGTCTGTAGAGGCGGTGAAAACCGGCGACACTAGTCGCGTAGCTCTCACGTTACCACCCTTTTGGAAAAAAATTTCCAGATTTATGGTTCGCTAATATAGAATCACAATTTCACATCGCGAACATTAGTGAAGATTCTACAAAATTTTATTACATAGTGTCTAGTCTAAATGCTGATATCTTAAGTTATGTAAGTGATGTAGTTTTAACACCTCCCCCCACTCTAAAGTATGATACCTTAAAAAAACGGCTTTTAGCCGAATTCACGGATTCCGAACAAACAAAGATAAAGCAATTACTTTCGGAATTAGTGTTAGGAGATGAAAAACCTTCCCATTTACTACGGAAAATGAAGCACTTGGCAGCCGATAAAACAGACACCGAGTTTTTAAAAACTCTATTTCTACAAAGATTGCCTAAAGACACTCAAGCTATCTTGTCTGTATATGAGGGTACTTTAGATACATTAGCTCTCATGGCAGATAAAATTGTAGAAGTCACGGGTAATTCTAGTTCAGAAATACAAAGTCTAGACACTCATACTACTAACTCGGAAAATGAGGTGCAGGAATTAAAAAAACAATTGACAGAACTAACCCTAAAAATTGACAAGGTCTTGCAAGATAAAGATAAATTTAGACCACGCACTCTTAGTCGTACGAGACTCATTAATAATAAATTTCAGCGTAATCCCCCACACCGTGTGACACCCTCTACTCGGTCAACACCCGCCCACTCCTCTGAAACGGTGTGCTGGTATCATAAAAAATTTAAAGATCGTGCTCGCAAATGTCTAGGGCCGTGCAATTATAACTCCTTAAAAAAACTAGAGGGCCGGTCGCATTAAACTGCGCAATGTGACTATACGTACAAGGACGTTATAAGTCGCCGTCTTTTTATTAGAGATAAAATATCTGGGGTGGAATATCTAATTGATAGTGGCAGTGATATCTGCGTTTTACCCAGAGCAAAAAATACTCGGTATAATGGACCTAAAAATATTATATTGTATTCTGCTGATGGATCTCGTATCAAAGTCTACGGAACTAAATTAGTAAAACTCGATCTTGCGTTAAACCGGTCTTTTTAGTGGCCTTTTGTGGTCGCAGACGTTAGCAGACCAATAATTGGTGCTGATTTTATAAAACACTTTGGCTTATTAATTGATCTGAAAAGACTTTGTTTACGCGATCCAAGTTCGTCCAAGGCAGCTCTAGGTTCCGCTTGCAACGAGAGTTCGCCTAACGTTAGTCTACTTGCTAAGGATTTAAAAATTAAAAATATATTACGAAAATTTCCCGACATACTTAAACCGTATCCTTCTAATATGAAAGTAAAGCACAACACAGTGCATAAAATTGAAACAACAGGACAACCTGTATTCGCACGGCCACGGCGTTTAAATCCATTGAAATTAAAAATAGCTAAACAGGAATTTCAATACATGCAAGAAAAGGGAATCTGTAGACCTAGTAACTCGTGTTGGGCCAGCCCTTTACACATGGTCCCAAAACCCAATAGTACTGATTTTCGTCCGACTGGCGATTACAGAGCTTTAAATAAAATTACTATTCCTGACAGATATCCCCTTCCCCATATACATGATTTTGCCAATGAACTGTACGGAAAAAAAATATTTTCCAAAATCGACCTCATCCGTGCATACCATCAAATCCCAGTGCACAAAGACGACATTCAAAAAACCGCTATTACCACATCTTTCGGCTTATGGGAATTCAAATTCCTTCCCTTTGGGTTGTGTAATGCAGCTCAAACTTTCCAAAGGTTCATATCTGAAGTCCTACAAGACTTAAACTTTACATTTGCTTACTTAGACGACATTTTAATAGCCAGTTCAAATGAGAAAGAGCACATGACTCATCTTGAAACTCTGTTTAAAAGACTAAACAAATACGGCATTAGAATCAATTTGTCTAAAAGCATTTTTGGGGTCACTGAACTACCATTCTTAGGTTACTTGGTTAACGAACACGGCATGAAACCGCTGCCTAGCAAAGTTAAACCAATTTTAGACTTCGAGTAACCCCAAACATGTAAAGGTTTAAAACGCTTCTTAGGACTCTTGAACTTTTACAGACGGAATGTCCCGCAGGCTGCTAAATTACAAGCGCCTCTAAACGAGCTTTTAAAAGGCTATAAAAATAATAGCAAAAAGGTTATTTCGTGGACAACCGAAACGCTAGAAGCCTTCACGAAGTGTAAGGAATCGCTAGCTAACGCGGCATTATTGGTACATCCCAACCCAGACGCACAGCTTTGCTTATGCACCGATGCAAGTAGTACATCTATAGGCAGTTCTCTCCACCAGATCAGCTTAAAGCAGGATACACAAGTAATCGAGCCCTTAGCATTTTATTCTGTTAAGCTCACACCTGCACAGCAGAAATGGTCTACTTATGACAGAGAATTGTACGCTATCTACGCATCTATCAAGTATTTTAAGCACTTTCTCGAGGGTCGTGTTTTTAAGATTTTCACGGATCATAAACCAATCACCTTCGCCTTTAATCAGAAGGGAGATAAATGGTCTCCTAGGCAACTGAGACAACTAGACTACATCGGTCAGTTTAGTACGGATATTCGCTACAACCCGGGACGCGACAATATCCCTGCCGATTTCTTTTCTAGAGTCGAATCCATTACCTTCCCGATTACATTAGATTACTCAGCAATCGCAAAGGCACAAGAGGCTGACAAAGAACTTGAAAAACTAATCAGTACACACACTAAATTAGTATTTAAACGAATGACAATTCCAGAAACTCAAACTCCCTTATATTGTGAGGTATCTACAGACAAAATTCGTCCGTATATTCCAGAATCCTTTCGAAAGAAAGTATTTGACAATTTACATAACTTGTCTCACCCGGGTATGAAGGCCACAGCTAAGTTGCTAAGTTCTCGTTTTATTTGGCCTGGCATTCAAAAGGATTCGCGGACTTGGACGAAATGTTGCATTCCTTGTCAGTTGACTAAGACGCAAAGACATACAAAAGCTCCAATACAGAATTATACTGTTCCAAGAGATAGATTTGACCACGTACACATAGATTTAGTCGGTCCTTTACCCGTAAACAAAAATTTTAAATATTTGATTACAATGATCGACAGATTTACACGTTGGGTTGAAGCAGTACCCGTCACTAACATAGCCAGCGACACTGTTGCTAGAGCGTTTTACGAAAACTGGGTAGCAAGGTTTGGCGTGCCCACAACTATTACAACCGACCAGGGTCGGCAATTTGAATCTTGCTTGTTTAATTCTCTTTTACATTTATTTGGGATAAAAAGAAATCGTAGGGCAGCTTATCATCCACAGGCCAATGGCCTTATAGAGAACTGGCATAGAGGGTTGAAAACTGCGTTGAAAGCCTGTCTGACCGACCAATGGTTGGAAAAATTACCTACTGTTCTATTAGGACTTCGGTCCGTCTATAAGGAAGAGTTGAGAGCAACCACGGCTGAGCTGGTATACGGCATTTCGCTTCGACTCCCTGGAGAATTTTTCCAGCCCTCTGCAACAGATATTAATGTTCCAGACTTCATTCGACAACTAAAGCAGCAGATGGAGCACCTAGTATCTCGACCAACGTCTTCTCACGGCCGTGAACAAATATTCATTCCCAAATCACTAGCCACGTCCAAAGATGTATATGTCTGTAAGGACTCTGTGAAACCACCGCTGTGTCCACCGTACGACGGACCATTTCCGGTGCTAATGAGAACCAATAAATTTTATAAAATTTTAATGAAAGGCCAGGAAAATATAGTCACCGTTGATCGATTGAAGCCTGATTTCACTTTGAACGAGCAACAGGTAAAAAGTGCTGATCTGACCGGAAACACTACGGTCACACGCGCAGGACGTACCAGCAAACCCCCGGAACGTCTGCAAGTTCGTTTCCACTAGGAGGGGGGTACTGCGGCGGCAGCACTTTGCGTTATGTCCCTCTCCACCTCCAGGACACGAGTCTCCAAGAGAATCGACTTGAATGCACGAGAGGGTTTTCGTAACCAGGCCAGTTTTTTCCACAAAAACAGATTTATGCTAAAGCAGAGATATGCTAATGTGAACAGTGTTGCTATGTGAACAGCGACACTATATAAGGTCTGTAGCTAGTTACTAACGTATGTAGCGAGTTACCACGCCTGGGGATAGTCCCCTTTTTGTATTCGGCACAAGGTGCCAGTTTGTGTTTTATCTGTTTTATGTTTTCGTTTTAATAAAGTGTTATGTTGGGAAAAGTTGTGTTCAATCGTGAATACACACATGTACAATGAGAAGGGCAAAAAGTTATCATCTGCCACTTCAATACGTACATGCATTTGCGATGACACTAAATAAATCTCATGGGCTTTCTTTGATTATTCGATTAAAGTGCAAATTTGTTGAGATAGCAAGTTTTTATACATGGTAAGTGGTACGCCTCAGCAAGTAGAGTTCAATCATTCGACGGTTTAAGATTTTATAATTCCGAACATAATGGGTATTTAGCCGAGAACGTCTATAGGCTGAATTTTCGGAATGGGCCTCTAGACTTTTTAGATTAGCCTAAATTGTTCAAAACGCAAACTGAATGCCTGAAATCGTACGGGAACTTGTGAAATCCAAGGTCGGCAGAGGGAGATGACCCCCTATGACCCACTCGCTGGAGCTGCCTTTGCATTTAGCAAATTGCAGTCTTTAGAAAAACACCGTCTTCACAGAACAGTATGGTGGTTGTAAAGTGAAACTGTACAAAAGTGGTCATTATAGACAGATGACCTCATAGCCAAGGTGGTCACTTTAGTAGGTTCCACTGCATATGGAATCTTGAGACATACTCTTTGACAGAAAAACTTTATTCATGCTCAAATAAAAAAAATTAATGCTTTATACTCGAATTTCGACCACTGGTAGACAACTAGTGCATTTACCATCTTCTATGTGAGACGCCAACTGAAATTCATAGTTATTATGAATATTTCCTCTCGCATTAAATTCTATTAAC
Organism: Cheiracanthium punctorium; assembly: GCA_038373885.1. Lineage (NCBI taxonomy): Eukaryota > Metazoa > Arthropoda > Arachnida > Araneae > Cheiracanthiidae > Cheiracanthium > Cheiracanthium punctorium. The sequence continues at coordinate 87,317 of JAWZYV010013431.1, forward strand.
TAATTTACGATGTTTTGGGTTAAATCATGTGTAAAGTTCTTTGATATTTTCAGATAGAGTGTGGCGATGTGTTTAGATTTACGTCTACTTTGTTATTACTTACATTATGCGGTATGTTCCTTCGATTATAAGGATTCAGAATTACAGAGGTACTCGGGCTCATTTTTTAAAGCCCGATTTCGAAGACTTTTAATTCTAGCTTGCCAGAGATCTACCTGAAATTTTAGCTGATAGATAAAGAAAAGTCAATTACTTATTGATAGAGTATCATAAATTTTGCTGCTTGGGCAATTTAAAGACGAATATAATAACAAACACATGCGCTTTCTAATTCTTTGCACTCAAGTTTATCAAATAATAATAATTAGTTAATTTCTCACATGAATCATTTTTAAAAATCTGTTTAAAAGTAGTATCTTCAACAAAGGAGAAATTTCTCACGAGCCCGAGCCCGAAAATAATCGTGAATTACAGAGTCCGAGCCCGTCATCAAAACCCTTTAATAACCGGTTAACGAATGCTGTCTTAACTTTTGAGTATTGAATTTTACACAAACGTTTTTTTTCTTTCAAATGATTACATGAAAAAACACACATACAAAAACAGAACTGACGAGTTCTAAGATTTCTTTCGCAAGATCTTACACCACACTTTTTTAAAAATATATAATTTGGTTTATGTGTTCACGTGGTGGTATTTGTAGATGTCTGTTTTTTTCAATTTTAATTTAAAATTTACTGCTTACAAAAAGTGGTGGTTATATTTCATCAATCCTGGCACTTATTATGTATGATTTAGATGTCATGGCGAGGGGAATTATAAATAATAAAAGAATCTATGGATTTACATTGAAACTGAGATTAAATAATAAGATTCAGTGATTCAATGAACAAATATAATCATGGTTGTAATCATTGACAAAAAAAAAATAAAAATTCAACATTTCAAAGCCACGCCTACACCTGTTAAAAAAAATAATAATACATCCAGTTTTTAGAGGGCTAAAATGAATTTGTGGTCATGGGCTCCTATGCAATTCTGAATCCTTGCCATGTACCCTGTATCTCTTTAAAAATGCAGTACTCATGGGGCAGCCTGTCTATATAATAGCAAAATAGAGAAATAATCTGTTGTTCAAAGTATATTCTACTAAGCGTTTTTCTAACTGATAATATTAAATAGTAGGCAATTCATAAAAAAAAAGCCGAATATTAAAAGAACTATCTTATATAATAAGAAAATAGTATGGGGAATCCTGTTCTGGGCACTTCTGGCCTTTATTGACGAACCGTCACTGAGTGTCACCCGCTCACGGGTTGACATTTTTTCCCAAAAACTACTTTCATTTCTCACGCGATTGAAATTCACTTAACTGAACATTTCCTCATTTTAAAAGATCAGTAAATGACTAAATGATATGCGCCCGAGTATATTTTCTTTTGCATAAATATCAATTTTAACTCATATACTTTGCATTAATCTTTGGCGCCTTGTTAAATATTTATGTACAGGTTTCCAACAAGGGTGGATAATTACTTTCCTCTAATTAATTAGGCAAGGCTTGTATATATCGAATGATGAACTCTTAAGATGGAAGATAATTTTCATGCGAACCTCCTACAGTTTTCGAAGAATTTCGGAAATTAATTTTAAGTTAATGTCGAGTGAAGAACGACACGATAATTGCTGTTTTCATTCATAAGGTACGGAATCCATAACAAGATTTAAGTGTAAGGAATTTGTCGAAATTTTATTTGTACAATTAATAAATTAAAACAAAAAGAAAGAAAGGTAAATTATATTGATTGCATCTATAATAAAGCACTATTATTTTTATTTGATGGTTAACCCTTTCAAGATCAGAGACAAAATATTGTAAGTGTAATCTTTTCAAAGGATAAAAGATTTCATACTTTAATTTTGGGATAGACACTTTTTGGTCATTTTGGATGCCCTGTGTTACTATTCGAAAGAGTGATAATCAGCAGAGTTTTAATTTGTAGTTTTGTGTTTTAACTTCGAAGAAAGTTGTGTTTTAACTTTAAGAATTGTAGAAAGGTGGCATACTGAACCTTACATCGCCCCAAAAGAAGGTTAAAATTTGTTCACATATTCCTTCACATTGGACCAAAATAGCAAAGGATGAGTTCCCATCGTTGCTTCCCGGCTTCTGAATGCTATAGATAAGGATTAATGTTTTGTGCTCTAGCACATTTAATATAAGCTTTAAAAGAGGGGGCTTAAGGCGCAAAGCGAATATATGCACAGAAAGAATATAAGAGGATATGTATGAAATTGCCAAATTTTGCATCTTGTTGCGTGTAAATTGAGTTTTGAAGACTTTCTTGCTCATATGCGGCTGTATATCTATAATAGCTTCCAAACTTGGCATCAATTTCGCAAGATTTGATATGTAACTTCCAAATATTGTTTTGTTATTCATTCACTCTGCAGTATCCCCAGTAAATGAGCACAGCCTTATAGAAACACAAGCCATCATTTTAGGAAGAATACAACAAGAAGGATGATACGATAGAGGACGTTACTTGCGCTGCCTTAGGATACATAAAATTTTAAATTAATATATTTTATTGCAAGAACTCTTAACAAATATTGGTGTTGTAATTTAAACTTTATAAAAACTTTGCATATTAATACACATATATATAATAACACTTTTCAAATGAAAAATCAAATCTACTAAATTTAGAACTCATGTTAAAGGTGCATGAAAAACGCTTTCTTTTTAAATAAAATATAAAGCAAATATTAATGTCCATATTTTTATGGTAGGCGTATAAAATAATCTGATGTATTCATAATCAGCAGTTAATTTATAATGGGTTTTGCTAAATTTAGTAGCTTATTTTCATATTTGAAATTTATGAAGACTTAAAGTTCTGCAATTAAACCTTTTAACCTTTTTAAGTGGAGAAATTATTTTTATATATTTTTTTATTTAAAAAAATGGCGGAGGAGGCTTGAATTGAAAACCAACTATTTTCAAAATACAGTCATTAGTTGCTTTAGATTATTTTTAAGACGATCTAGACAGGGAAAACATATGAAACTTCCATAAATGGTATTTATCAACAATGTGCGCTATTATACAAAGTTTTTATCAATTTTACATTCCAACACCAATATTTGTTAAGAGTTCTTTTAATAAGACTAATTAATTTTTATTCTGGTGCTGGTAGGTAACGTAAAAGAAGCCATCTTCAGTTTCACCTCTCCCAATGAATTTTTCTAAAGATGACATCCTGTGTTTCTAGAAGGCGGAGTAAACGAGCTAAATGTGTCCATCGTTTTTGTACAGAGTAAGCTGTCATAACGTCTCGCGTATTTTACTGTGTTTGAGTTCGATGGATGTCTTTTAACTAATGCAATGCCACAGAGCGTAACGTAGAGCAATTCTTTCGTGTTCCAGTAAAATATTATGATCTATGCATGTACTACTTTTTTGGGGAAAAACATGACTTTATAACCTCATTAACTTAAATCGGTGTCTTTTGTTTGGTATGCGTGACCAAAATTTACTTTGAGTAATAACTGTCCATAGAGAGTAATATTTCGGAATTATATCAAGTCACACTGTGCATTAGAATGTATTAAAAAAGGGACGACTCGCTGTTGCTTGAGAGAAATCAGAGCATTTTTCTAAGTCAGTCAATTTGAACAATTTAACAGCAACAACAATAAGATTAAATTTGAATAACTGTTTTTAGGACAACATCTATTCTAAATATTACTTTCAAACAAACTTTAAATAGTAATTTATGACTTGCGAATGCTTTATAAAAATAACGTAAGAAGTTGAATCAAAAAGTGTATTAACGGGGCCAGTTAAAGTCTCACATCGCTCACAGAAGGGAAGAAGAAAGTTCAAAAACTCAGAAATTTAATACATTTAGAATTTGTACGAAACCTGATATCCATTTTCTCGTTTTCCCCGTCAATTGACCGCCTGGACTTAGTTTGTCTACGGAATTATTTGCCTGCGTAAATTCCCTAGCATAATTTTCCTTTCACCCACCCTGTAAAGGGTGTATTAACATTATCGCAATCTCACCAACTTTAAACATGGGGGGGACGTTGGGAATGGTATGCGAGGACTCTAGGGGCAATCCAACATGCTGAGTAATTACAACAGACTGCAGGGCGTCACACGCATTTGACTGCTGGTGTACCAATCAATACTACCCTCTCGATGATTCAAGTAAAGGTTTATCTAATATCAATACATTTCAGCTAGGGTCTTCTAAATACCAAATCCATCAATTCGTGTTTTGTGCAATTCAATGCGAGCTGGATGTTAATGGAATCGTTAATTGAAATTTTAATATCAACAAGACTTAAACACGCGCCATTCAGACACAGAGATAGTTTGAACAAAGTTCTCCATTTGTTGAATACTTACCAAACAGTATAGACGTATATGCGAGAGGTGATTGAAAATGTATATACAGGATAATTCAAAATTAGTGAAACAAATTTCTAAGAGGAGTAGAATAAGCCTAAACGACTCATTCACGCAGAAATATGGGATTGCGGACGTCGTGTTATTGCGCCAATTAGTAATCGCTATAGAAAACCAATCAAAGTAATAGTAAAGCATTCCGATTATACTTTGAAAAAGACAGTTTCACCTCTTATAGAAAGTTTTTTACTAAAATTTACACTTTAGAAATCCTTCTTCATTTTAATAATAAAGATATTCAGAATATTTCTGAACAACGATTCACGAACAATGAATGGAGAACTAACTCTCCGGGGAATAAACACAGCAGATAAACGGTAAAGCACACGGCTGCGTAGCACTCAGGAGACTCTCTCCGGATGGCTGCTAGCTACGGATAGCAACGTAAATGGAGGAGCAACTTAACGATTCGAAACCTTCATGGATAGACCATTTTTGACGATTGCATGCTTCATCACATAGAGCAAAAGTTAATTTGTATATAAATAAACACAACGATAAAATTCTACTTGTTTCTAATTAAAGAAATAAAGGAATAATACAAATTTTGAACACACATATACATCTTATAAAACATTAAAAAATTTAATAGTAAATATGCAACTGTAATTACTTTCGAAGTGCGGACACTTGCTCATCAAGCATTCACCACTGCTAAAGTCGGATACTGATAAGCCACGTCTTGACGTCACTACAGTGAATAAAGAGACATTCTTCTCGCCATTTTTACGACTTTTTAATGACCTTTCGGGGGTCCACCGACAGTAGATTTTTGTGCTTAACTGCAAATCCCACCTCCGCAATGGCAGAAGCGACGGAAGATTTTTTTCCCGCTCAATTTCCCATCGTCCATTCATATACATAAACCATAATTGTGTAAATACATAATTAATATGTATGTAATCATGTACTATTTTACATTATATATATGCATTATATATGTAATTATGTACCATAAATACATAAACATTGTTTATCCACATGTCGACCATTTTATTGTGTGAGCACCCAGTGGGCCGTATCATATTATTATATGTATAATTACATATATGTATCATTATATATATGTAATAATGTACCGTATTATGTAATTATGTACCATAAATACCTTGCTCATCGACAATGGCCTTTTGGTTCGATTTACTGATCGTTGGCGGCTCACTATGAAGGGGCGGATAAATTAACGCCCAAGCCGGAAATCGAACTCGGAGGGTGAGAATCGAAAAGATTTTAGCCAAAACACCTCCTGAACTGCTGCTACTGTAAAATAAATAGTGACAAAAAATAACTTTAAATATTAAGACAAAAGTGTAAAAAAAATGTGGAATTGGAACAGGAAGCGAATTTACATTGTATCAATGGATGTTTCTGTCTTTTTTATTAACTACGAAGGCATACTCACCACTTTTTGTAAGCAGAAATTTCTTACTTATTATATGGCAGACCTTTCAAGATCACGAAAAGTAAAGCGTTATATAAATAATTCAATTTAGAGAAAAAGTGGTTTTTTGCATTCAGTATTGGATGACATATTTCCTGTAAAAAGCGTCCACTCTTCCACAGTTCACAGCTGCATGATTTTATTGCGGTAATTGCGCGCTTTTAATATATTTAGTTTCAACAGTGAATAAAATTTTACAATGTCTAAAAATTTTCTGGTAAAAAATTTCAAGAAGATGATTTTCGTTGTCAGTTGCCGACTCCTTCTTTAATGAATTTTATCTTAAATTTTATTATATATTGTTACTGAATTTTGTCTTATATGGCGTATTATAGTTTAAAGAGCTCTGCTTCAAAAATATTTTAAAATAGATATTCATAATCTGCTAAATATTTTCTTCTTTAAATCACATTTTAGAAAAATGTTTATTTTGTTGACTTGAATCCATATCCAGTCAATTAATTCAATTTTATAAAAGATACAATTTTCAAATTTGACGTGGAGATGGCACATCTCAATAAACTTTACATTTTAATGAGGCTCTGCTCTAATTGGACATCGCCGTTAAAAGCACTTTAATATCTACTGTAAAAGCACTTGTCACTATCATATACAATTAGAGAGCTCCGCTTATCAATAAAGAAAATATTTAGGGCGTAGAGGCATTCACACGGTGCTAAGAAAAGGACTCTTTGAATTTAATATTAAAAAATCGAAACAGAGGTCGATGGAAGAATGAAATAAAAAATATTTTTATTTTGTAACCTATAAAATATCTGATTTACAAATTTCAAAATTTCATTAGAATGTATTTGAATGCTGAAAAATATTCCGTCTTGGTAAAATTCAAATACATATTTTTTGAGTTGAGACCATAGCTTGTTTATTCAGTATCATATAACTAACGCTATTTGCAAGGCGTCCCAATAGGTTTCCATATAAAATTATCACTGGCGTCTTTGTTGACATTTGTGTCTTTACTTTTACTGCAAGTTGTTGGAAATAATTTTGAGGCTATTAACATACATATTTTTCTTAATTTTTTCCCCGCTAACACTGGGGCAGTAATTAGTTCATTTTTTTTAAGGAAGGGTGATGTTCCGCGGCTGATTCTCAAGATACGCCAATTAAAACAATCCCTTATTAGGAGCAAATATTCAACTATAATGAGTAGCAATTATTTATCAAGGTATGGGTGAAACATTTAAAATAATAAATAATCTCTATAGCATTAAGCGTAAATCAATGCAAAATGCAACTTTGTGGGCGGTTACTTTTGATGACTTTGCTGCTGACTTCCTCAAGAAGGCGTTAACTAAATATTAAGGATATCATTTTGTAACATTGTCTAACCAACTTTGGCAACATGTAGGCGGGCATTATCGTGCAACAGAATGACGCCCTCTCACAACGTTTCATAGGTTTTAGATTTAATGACGCGCTTGAATTTTTGCTTTTCTCCGTTTGAGCAGAGCATTTGTTGTTCAGGCACCAACCTCGCTGTTCCGCATTCTCAGCGACCATTGTGATGTCGGACGCGCACACATGTTGTTTGTTGCTCATTCCCTCACTTGGAGTACGTTCAACAAATTGTACAGCGGTGAATATTTTGCCTGTTTTGCATACTTCTACCCCCAATATATCTATCTATCTATCTATCTATCTATCTATATATATATATATATATATATATATATATATATATATATATATATATATACAGTGAAACTTCTCTAAACGACCAACCGTATTCCACGGCCAACTCTCAAAACGGGCAAAAATTTCAAGTATGGAATCAAAAGAACCTAGAAATAAAATAAATGTCACCCCTATTCGGCGGCTACCTTCTCCCCGACCAACGGACAGTCTCCAAAGCCTCATAAATATAACGTCTGCCCCTCTTAGCGGCCAGTTTCGTTATATTACGATTAAGTAGGATGAAATATTTATTTTCAAACATGGATGATGCATCCAGCTCAAAAACAATATAGATCTACTAGAGACTTTTACAAAACGTTGAAATTGAACTACTAAAGAAAAAAGAGTATGTATTAAAGCAAAAGACGGTCAATGAATATTTTAAATGATGTACATATATACTGTAGTAGTTTTAAATTAAATATGTAGACTATAATATGAAATAATTTTTGTTGTGCGTAAGATGATGAAATATGCATAAAAAATTTTAATATTTCATAATGCTCATGCAGTATAAATTTCGTTTTTAATGCATTGAATATATAAAGATGTTCAACTTTCAAATTTTTAAAAAGTTTTATGTAAGCACCCCTATTCCGTGGCCTCCCCTCGAAAAAGCCACTTTCCTAGAAGAACCGCCTTAGAGAAGTTTTACACACACACACACACACATATATATATATATATATATATATACAGGGTTATTGATAACGTTACGACGCTATGTATTCATTTTAAGACGTGATAGTAGAGCCAAAATGCTACAATTTCGACCCTCATATGTATGGCCGAAGTTCTCGAGAAAATTGAATTTTAAACATTTTTCTTGAATAACAAAAACTCCCATTAATGAGCTATCCATTTTTGGATAGCTCATTACTTAGTTCTGGCTACGCCCCTGACGCTTACTGTTATGTTATTTATTTTAAAAAATACGATCGTTTGAAAGGAAACAGGTGAAATATAAATGTTAAAAAATGCATATAATGGCTCTTTTATATGCATTTCTTTAATTTTTATGCAGTTTTGTATTTTTTACGATTGTGTTAGCTTAATTAGAGTTTCGGTTATGAAAATAAATTAAAGTAAAATCAATTTAATAAGTAGATTTTTTTTTAAAATTGCACTTGAATGTCGAATTTTGGGTTATTTAAGAAAAACGTTTAAGATTCAATTTTCCCGAAAACAATTGATTTTTTGGCCATACATATGGGGGGAGAAAAGTGCAGCATTTTAACTGCCCTATCACGTCTTAAAGGGAATACGTCGCGTCGCGTTTTCAGTATCACTGTATATATGCATGTATATATATATGGTAGTTGAAACCCGACGGTTTAGAATCACATTGGTTATGGGTCGGAAACGTTGTTTTCATTTACGCGTTAATAATCACTTTAATAATCAATCTTGTAATCATTGTATTATTCCTACTTTAGTAGTCAATCATCTTACTAATTAATTTTAATCAATTGCCTTTGGTGAAAGATCATTAGTTTTTGTTGAACCATAGTCAGAAAGTTAACTATTATTATTAACAAGTTGATGAGGACGACGTTTCCGACCCCGCATTGCTATATGATTCTGAACCATCTTGGCTCACAGTACCACCCCTTAAATTTTGCCCATGAGTTTCGAAACGCCCTGTATGTATATCTATATATGTATTATGAAGTTTGGCCAAAGCTTCAGACGTTTACTTTTTACGTTTTTTTAAAATCAAAATTTTCTTCCTTTAAAGTCAACAACAATAGCAACAATTTTTGTTCACTGCACTCATCTATTATTTAAATTTATTGGAACTTCAATATTTCAACAGCTCATCTAAAAATATGGAATTTTCTTTTAGGGATGGTTCTTGAGTTTGATGGGATAGTCTCGGGCTATTGCCATGTTTGTTTAAAACCTAAATACTCATTATAAAATAAAAACATGCAATATTGAAAATGAAAAGTCTCTGTACTTCTTGTAAGAAAGTTTCATTTCGAATAAACTATATAATTTCTACCAGGAGAAGGTAATAATCGTCATTCGACTAACAATTTAATTTTAATATATGTATATTTTTTTACAAATGACTTATATTTGTAAAAAATATAAGTCCAAAGTTTATTTTAAAATGCCCTTTATATTTTACGACTTTGTTAGACATCAACGAAATCCACTATATTAACACAATTCGCTGCTTCCCTTGAGCAATATTATGGTCCAACGAACTCATATTGGTCCTAAAATACCATGCAAGCAATTATGTGCGAGACGATTGAGTGAGGAATTTGAAAGCGTGTAATTGTCCGTTTTAAAATGGGGGGGGGGGGGGGGGCGTTTAACTTTACAATTCTTGCGGTCCAATGCTTGCGTCTGTGAAGGGATTTATATGACTCATGCATTCGAGTCGCATGAGAGCGGAATGAATAGAGCTAGGAAGACAGATTGCCAGAGTGACACCTTTCACAGCTTCAAATTACTGCTGTGGACATCCTTTTCATGAGTGCAACTTGCGTTTAATGAATGCATTAATCGTTTAACTGTAGATAAATGTAGATATCGTCATGCAAGCACAAAATAATGAACGATGAAAGAAATTAGTTACTCTAAATAATGATCTAGATATTAGTTACTCTAAATGGGGACTATTAACACACACACACACACAAATGTAAATATATATATAGTGGAGACGGGAGTACAGTGAGTGGTACAAAAATAGAACATAAACGTCATATAATATGTTTTCGCCTATGTTGTTATGTTATATATTATTTTGCAATCCTAATTAATTTTAGTTCAATTAAAAAAATATATATTTGTACAGTAAAAAGCCATTTTTCTTAAGTACTTTTTGTTGACCTCTCAAAGTGACGGCCACGCCAATTCAATGCTTTTTCTGCATCCCAAAAGTACCCAACGCGCCTAGAGAAGTTTTCACTTCAAAAATTCCTAAAGGCTTTTCCCCCTTTATGCCCCATTTTTCCAAAAACACTCAAAATTTACCGGTTTCTGCAATTCAATTATAAGAAGTAACAAGCTTAGATTCTTCCAAAAGAAACTTAAGAAGGTATTAAATTAATCATTCGATCAGAAGCAATTCTTTTTCGTAGAAATATATAAATATATAAGTAATACTGGAGTAGCCTCCACTACTTACATTTACCCGTCTTTAAAGACACATTTTGAGAATTAACAAATCTTTATTATAGTGGCATGACATACAGTTAATTAGCAGTCTGGAGTATACAAAAAGCATAAAATTCAGCGTGCATCTGTATTTAAAAGGGGATAATGTAAAAGGGTCTGCACTAAAGGTTGCAGACAAAGATTCCTTACGATGCGCGATCCCTTACGTAATAACGCGTGAGTAACTGGGTAGGGGCAGGGAGCTTTAATAGGCTTGATTGCCCATGGTAATTTAGACAAGACGGAATCAAGCCTAGATGGAAATTCCATGTCTGACGGATTTTTAAAGGAAAACACTTTAGACTCATAGTGGCCCCGACGAGGCGGGTAAATTGCCTTTGTTTTAGAAACAAGATTGATATTAATGACAAATGCAAATACAGTAAAGCCTGTGTTGAACGACCCCATATTTAACGACCACCTGCTCATATCGACCATGTCTTAGCGATTCCGAGTACCATATAATTATAAATAATGGTTAATTTTCTTATTGAACGACCACCTGCCTGACGCGACCAATGACCGCTATGTATAAGAAACAATTTTATTTAAAATCCTATTTTAACGACCGCGAATTCTTAAAAAAATTCTTATTTTCCCCTATTTGAGTAAGTTCGTTGTTCGGATGATCAGCAATCACGTGGTATGATGAAAACGAAATTTGGCACTTGTTTAGTTGAGTTGTAACACAGCTTCCAATCACTAAATAATCCATGGAGTCACTGAACGCAATAGCGGCATGCACGCAGTTACTTGTGTTACTGCTTCTTGGAGGATATTTATTGAAAATATAATTGTATGCATTTAGACATTACTGTGAATCGTTCAGCACAATTTCTTCCTTTAAAACATTTCTTCGAAAAATAATTCCATCACAAAATCTGAGCACAATAGGAAAATACTTACGGACAATGACGTCATTGTTTCTACAAATGATCGATGCCGATACAGCGAGAGCTAAGCACTCAAAATTCCACACAGAGCCTGTTTTTATGTTTACAGCGTGATTTGTTCTCAGAAACGAAATTACGATAGCTATCACAAGGAATATTATTTCATATTAATTGCTTTCTTTGGTTTTTATTTTCATTTTTAATAACAATGGAATTAAGTACGCTTAAAATTTCGTCAAAATGTATCGTATTACCTGAATTCAAAGACCGACCCTCCTTAAAGACCACATTTTCTTGGTTCCAGTGGTGGTCTTTAAAAACAGGTTTCAGTGTACGAATTTTGAAATCTTAATATAAAAAGTGTAAAAACGGTTTTTATATTACATGTATACAAATGTTTTATGTGTGTGTCCGAAAAAAAAAATGCTCAAGACGCGAATTAATGACAAATGCGTCAAATCCCAAGTGTTACATTATTTGCAATCAGTAGTGATCCAAGTCAACACCTCCTAGATACAGAAAGTAGAGATGGCCAATGATTCGATGAGTTGAATCAGTGATTCGAATCTTGGTACTGAGTGGCTCAGTCTTTACACCCACTATCTACTGATTCGAATCTCAAGCCCTCAACTGTGGGGAAATACATTCCAAGTGCGAAGGGAAGGAAAACTTATTTTCCCTTTGCCGTTCCCAGAGATTTTCCCTTACTCTTTCAACTCTTTTCGACTCTTTACGACTCTTTTCGACTCTTTACCGAACTCTGAGTCGATAGATGATTTGAAACAGCAAATGAGTGGGTGTGGGTGAGTTGGTCACTGAGTTGGTGCAGCAACGAATCTTTCCTGATTCAGTGTTTCGCTCTGTTTCGGTGATTGTATACGATGAATCTCAACTCAGTAGAATCTCAAATCTTTCAGTGATGGTATGCGATCGTTGAGATTCGTTAGTTTTTCGAATCTTCTATCGACTCAGAGTCGAAAGGAGTCGAAAAGAGTTGAAAGGATGTTTCATTTAATTGCAGTTTTTTTTCGAATTTTCTATCGACTCAGAGTCGAAAAGAGTTGAAAGGATGTTTCATTTAATTGGAGTTTTTTTTCGAATCTTTGGTGTTTCATTTGTTAGTTGGTGGTCGGATATTTTATCTGTCTGTGGGTGTGGAGTGGGTCGAACATCGTTTGGTTTTGGCGAGGGGCATAGGCGTTACTTCCTAAGGGCAAGAGCGGTCAATCCCCCCCACCCCGAAAAAAAAATTAAGAAAATCCCTCCTTCCAACTTGTCTGGCTGATTTAATATTTGTTTAAAATTTAATGAAACATCCCTTTTCTACTTTTAACTTCAATATATGTCCCCCTGCCCCCACCCTCAAAAAAAAAAAAAAAAAAAAAAAAAGAAAATTCAAGTATCAGAGCTATTTAATAATGATATTTTCTACAATCAGAAACATTTTGTAACTCCAGCCAAATATTACATGCCAATTTACGCCAATGCTCGTGAAAGAGCGGGGGGGGGGGGTCTCAAAGTTGTTTAAACCTTTTTCCCTCGGGGGGGGGGGACTTCCTCCTTCCCTCCTTCCAACTTGTCTGGCTGGTTTAATATTTGTTTAAAATTTAATGAAACATCCCTTTTCTACTTCAATATATGCCCCCCTGCCCCCACGCTCAAAAAAAAAGAAAAAAAAAAAAAAAACCGGACACGTTAAGTTTACATGCTTGGAAGGTTTTCATGTGAACGGAAATAGAATGAAATAAAGTTAGGATTGTGCTTCTCACTTTTAATAGGTAGAAGGATACAGGGGCGGTATTAAGCGCTCCCACAAAAGGATTTTGTAGTAAGCAAAATAACATTTCGCTTTATTGCTGCAGATTTCGTTTAAGATATTTTTTTTTTACCTTGTTTGTCGTTTAAGGGGAAGGATTTTATTTTCTTTCGTAATTCAGAGAAATAAAAAATAGGGTCTAAAGCAGTGGCGTAGTTAGGGTTATTGACAGTCGCGTAGCCAGGATTTTATTTCGGGGTGGGCTTGGTATCAAATTTAACGATAAAGTTCAATTGTAAGCTAAGTAAATGGTCCCATTTTTTTGGGGGGGGGCAGCAGCCCATCAGTAGGACTGGGCCAAAAATCGATAAATATCGACATATCGGTTTTATTTCAACATCAAATATCCGATATTCCCATTTTCATTTCAGTGAAATCTCGAATTCGATAAAGGTCAAAAATACAGGCCGGCGATAACAAAATCCTGAGATCAATACCAGCTTGTGATGCTTTTGCTACTGCTTTCTCTCCGTTGATGACAATGGCGGATCGCGGAAAAAACAGCTCCATGGTTTATTAGTCTAGTTACCATAATTAATTAACGTATGTCTCGGAAACTATCCACCGGAGCGCGTTTTTATTGATTCTCGACCCCCCATAGACTCAACAACCAATCGATACTTAAAATTTCGAATGCTTTGACACCAAACTTAACCTTTTAATCTTACAGGCCCAGGGGGTCATACGAAGCTCCCCTATATTTTCAATTTGGGCATTTTAAACACTAGCCTCCTCCGGCGGCATCTCCAAGCCTGGAAACCATCCCAGAGCCAATTTCTACATGTTTGCAGTCCTTTTAAGCCTCAATCATGGTTAATTAGTCTAATTACCATAATTAATTAACGTATATCTCGGAAACAATCCATCGGAGCGCGTTTTTATTGATTCTCGACCCCCCCTTAGGAACCCCCATCGTTGCATAAAATTTCGAATGCTTTGACACCAAACTTAACCTTTTAATCTTAGAGGCCCAGGGGGTCATACGAAGCTCCCCTATATTTTCATTTCGGGCAGTTTAAACACTAGTTTTACTTGAACCGCCCTACGACGGCATCTCCAAAGCCAACAAACCGTCCCAGAGCAAAAGGAGAGAGAGATGCTAGCTGCCCGAGAACTCAGCGGAGAAGAAACCCGATGAATGGGTGAAGGGTGTTTAAATAGCATGGCTTTCGGCGCAGAGAGAGGGAAAATTTCTTTAGTTGTTTTATTGATTCAAGATTCGAATCACTGATTCGAATCATCGAAGTAGTGAGTGAGTTGAGATTCGAATCAGTAAAATGAGTCGAACCGCCCATCTCTAAAAGCCTGACGACTGAAACGTCATCACTGGGCCTTCAAGTAATGGACATGACATGACATGAAGTTTGGATTTACAGGAGCACCTAACGTATGTTACGCTTATCTCCAGTGAGTTATGATGATGAGAGTTTTGCGAAATCAGAAATAAGCCCAGAAGACAGGGCCGTAAGCATGTCAATGTCATTAAGAAACAGTCTGTCAAACCACTAATACCATGGCAAGGCAAGGATGCGGTAAGCCGCGAGAAGTACAAGGTTGTTGAAAGGTGATGGAGACTGACCCGCCTTCCCCCCGTGATGAACACGGACTTCATAGGGCAGGTTGCTCAGTAAGACCATGAAGAACATGAAATGGAGGAATGTAGACAATGTGAGGAAAATAGACAAATGCAGTGAGTCAAGTAAGAAAAGAGAAACAAAAACAATATTTACAATATATACAAAATGTACAAAAAAATGTGAGTATATAGAGAAAAGTATAAAATAGTATAAGATGCAACAGTGCGAGTGTAAAAATCAAGAATATTGATGTACAAGTAAAAGTATGTACAGGTATGTACAGGGACAGAGTTCGAATAAAATGGATTTAGGTGGTGTCCAGGGACGCCATAGCAGTCCGAGGACGCTTGGGATGTTGTGGTTCGCGGTAGTCATAGTCGGGTATTTCAGCCAATATTTCATTTGGCAGCTTGTGTAAATTGTCAAAGAAGTGCATCGTGAGGTCCTTGAGGTGTTTTCTCATGGTAGGTATTTTCAGGTCATTTCTAATGTTGATGTTGGATAGGAAGTGATGACCATGTCTGATCTTCCTGAGTATAGAGCTTTGTTTAGATTCTAAAGTGTTTATGTTAGACTTAGCTGCAGACGCCCATACGGCGCAGCATATGTAGCTGAGGGTCGGACAAAAGTTTTGTAAAGTAGTGTTTTATTTTGTACCCCAATATTTGAGTTAAAGAAGAAGGGAGAGAGTTTTGGAAAAGAGGCTGTCATCTTGCAAGTAGCATTTTTGACATGGTAGCACCAAGATACACTATTTTAGAACTCCACTCAATATGAGTGTCACCAACAAATTCAAGTGATGGCGTCATCATAGTTTTACTTTCATAAAGTAAAACTATTTAAAATTTCTGGTGGATGCTACAAATATTAGAAAATATCTTAAATAAAAAATTAAAATTAAAACACGTTTCTCATACAAAATTATTCATTCCGATCTATTTCCTTATCATATTATCATATAGTCATGGTTTAAAACTGCCATTTGTCATAAAATTATATTTTTTATCTCAAATTATTAAAATATTGTTATTTATAAGTAAATTCACCAGAAACTTCCTATAGTTTTATTTTATGAAATAAAACATTTATAGGCCGAAGATGAAGTCAAACAGGGGACAAAGCTTTATGCTAAGGTGCTCCGATAAACCCAGGACTTCAGTTCAGTTCAAGATGAAGTCAAAAGTTGGTGACATAGGCGTTGTTAGGCATACTTAGAGGATAATTGAAACACCCCCACATCGATAAATAAGACTGATAAAAGACAGAAAACTACATTTTTGACTCTCATTATTTGACTAAATAAATTAATGAAATGAATTGAAAAATCATTTTAACGATATGTACTGAATTTTTAATAACCATACCGTTAAAAAAGTATGTCCATAGTGAAAAGCATAGTAAAATAATAACGTAAAAAATTATAAAAAATTTCTGTTACTTATTCTTGCAGATAGAACTGTGATGGTACTTTGAGTTGCATTTCTTGCTAGCAGTTAGGCACTAGCATCTTTTTCTGTCACACTGCTTTGCAGAACTGAAGTGGGCGAACCCTTTAAACTTCCCGATTCCAGGGTAACCGTGGTTCAAATAGAATGCAAAACGTCTTTTTCAAATATGAAATTTTCTTCAAATATGTTGAATTCATTGCGGGAATATAGTAATTTATCCAATATTCCGTATTTGGTACCAAGTTCGTACATATCATCACCGTCCATTTACATTATCACAGCTATCATATTTCTGGGTGCAAGTTCTTCCTCTGTTGACTTCAGGAATTCCTAACACAACATTCAGACGGACGCTCATGGAAGGAAATTTTGCATCACTGCCTTATAGCATTTCGTTTGCTGACCTTTTCAACTTTTTGGCAGAATCAGCAATCATTATCTTCAATGGACTTCTTACTTTTTGTAAGACGGACACATCGGAGTTCTCAGAATCAGATAAATTAGTTTCATGGTTACTTTCAGGCATGTTGGCGAAACTTTTTCAAGTTGTCCTTCAGTCTCAAAGCCCGTTGAACAACACATACCCTGGGAAAGTACGTTAGTAAGTAAAAGTAAGTTTCTAATTCGTTGGTAATTATAACTGGTTATATGTAAAAGAAGATGTATGTAGTTTTGCTTTAATTTTTTTATTGAATAGAATTGAAATAATGGTGTAACGCAACACCTCCGGGATATCCAATGCCTGAGAACAGAAACTTTTACGTCATCACACATTTATTTTCTCAAAGTTTGTGGTTAATTTACTCCCGCATAAAACGTTTTAATGATTTAAGATAAAAAAAATTAGTTTTACGATAAATAGGAAATTTTAACTATCTCTAATTATATAGCAAGATTTAGAAATAGTTCATAATAAATTATTTTTTATCAGAAAGGTATTTTAATTTTTATCTCCAACTTAAGATAGTTTCTAAAATTTGAATCAGTCATCAGAAATTTTAAATAGTTTTAGTTTGTGATAGTAAAGCTTTGGTGTTCTCTGCGAGGACCTGCTGTTGATGTAAAAGATCCTGATCTCAGGCCTTCTATATCTAGGAGGCGTGTAACCATATCTTCGTACACTGAAAAGCTAGTGCATGTCTTTTGGTACGAATACTTCATCAGGGCCTCTTCTAGGGATGGACGTAAGACGATTTTTTGCGACACGAGACAGAAATTTTTTAGCATTACAATATAGAGATTTTGCGAGACGAGACAAAGATTTTTGGCTGTCTTTCGAGACGCGAGACGTCAATTTCCCGTCTCGCGTCCATGCCTAGCCTCTTAAAAGAAAACAACAGGCAAAACATTACATCACGTATGCTAAGTGTACTTCAAACATTTTGAGACAATCAAAACAAGCTGTTATATTGCAGAAATGTTACATGCTGTGTTAAAAAAATTAGTTCTCAAAGCCCATGTAAAAATCAGGTTTTTATTTATTTATTTCTTTAAATGTATATAGATTATGGAGGAGAAAGGTATATTTTAGATCCGCATCTGACTAAGTAAAGAATTTTGAAAGGTCGCTAAAACACTCAAAACGCTTCTATCCGGTGCCTCGTGTGCCATGCATAAGTAGTCTGACTGCCAGCGAAGTTCCGTGAAAACTCCTGAAAAGCTTAGTTACAATTAACCCGTACAGTTGCAAAGGTAGGGGCACATAGTTTTGCGACTTTTTAATGACTAAGGGTTCCATCAACAAAAGGTAATGATACACTATTTACCGGTTTGTATTTTAGTAGGAGAAATACCAGAGAAAGGTAGGACTGTTTTTTTGTAATTCAGCGATGTATCTTCGTATCAGTTTACAATGAAATCACTGGAACTATGAATGCACCTATAACATAGAATCCGCATGGGTTTGAAATCTCACGTGAAATTTACAATCGGAACATGTGTCTGTTTTGCTCTACATTGCTTACTAATCATTTTTATTCATTACCCAATTAAAGGAGACAAAAAGGAGTGTCTTTTAATTTGAAGTTGAATTTTTTTTTCATTCTAAAGGCGGGCATTTGCCGTTTATAGGCACTGTCCGCTACCAAGGCCGAAGTTACGTTCTCTTTATTACGGAGGCACCCAATAGAGGGACTAGCGTCGCCTCCTATGAGGGGACGGACGTAATGACACCCAATCCCGTGCCGGGAATCGAACCCAGACCCGTGATGTGGTAACCACTACACAACCCGGGCGGCAGCTTGAAAAGAAATATAGATGCTTACATCGTGAAAGAAAATCAATGGTAAGTTCCGTTTGTCAAGGAACACAATCTTGATTTTTTCTAGCACTTTCCTCATTATACTAAATATTCAGTTGCTTGAATGAAATAAAAAAAAGGGTATTTCCAGCCGAATGTTTTAATATTTAATAACTGATAGATTATATTGCAACAAGAAATACGAATAAATATTTATATTAAAAACGAAACATTCATTCTAAGGCCGGAAAAGAAAAACGAAGAAATTTATTGATTATTGAAAAAGGCTTAAAATGGAAACTTACTCGCGCATATCTAGAAAGTAGGTATTGATAAAAGTTAATGTCAAGAACAATCAGTTTATAATAATGACAAATTGTATTTGGAATAATTTATGGTGATTATTCAAACAGAAAATGCGAAGAAGATATGATTATTGAAGGAATATGAAATATTGGTCCCCCCCCCCGGTTTGCCGACACTACAATTTCCTTCCCCATTTTATTTGAAAATTCCCCCCCCCCCCAAAAAAAGGGAAAATCATCAGATTCTTGCCCCCGTTTCCCTGGCACTAAAATCAGCTCTTTAAAAATTTAATGAACGTATTTCTGGGGTCGTACAGAAATTACGAAAGAAAAAAAAAATTCCACTACTAATAAATGTCCAAATCAAATTCATATTTAGCCTGGTAATCCTTATTTAGCGATATCTCTGAGACGCTTTATGATGAAAGTTTTTTTTTTTTTTTGGGGGGGGGGGGAGGACACCTTGTATATTTGTACAGTGAATATTTAAGATTTTCTACTAACTGTTTTATTAAAAAGTCACTTTTTATTTAAAAAAAATATTATTAGCTCTTGAAAAGATATTCTCTCTGGAGTAATTTATCTTAAACTTTTAGAAGTTATTTGTTAAATGATGGATGTAAAATGAAACTGCAACTTTACAGGTGCACCATCAATTGTGAAAATATATTAAAAGGCTTTTGCCGTGTTTCTAAATCTACAGGTAGAGATGTACTGAGTACTGGGCAATTACTCGGTACTCTCACTACTCAGCCAGTTTGACGAGTACTCGGTAATCGGCTACATTTTGACCGACAATCCGGCTATTACCGAGAAGTTGTAAGAATTTCGGAGTTTTTAAATCTTATTAAAATAATTGTATCAAAAATTACAATTAACTTCCTAAACAATCATGCCAATATGAATATTACTTATAATAAGTCATAAAAATGGGAATATACGGAGTTCCCCAAGGAGGTGGTTACTGACTTTAATCCTTTACCTGAGATAAGTGGCAATATAAATTGAAAAAATGTTCAAAATAAGGTCGGAAATGAAGACTCTGTTAGGAAAAAAATTCCTGTCGTTAATTTAAAAAAAATACACTTTTCAAATTTGAATACGACCCCCGTACAAAAAAATTCTCAATTAGTAAAATGTGCCCATACACGCATGAAGTGATATACAAAATTTCAGACTTTCATCATAAATGTTTCAGAGATATCTTTAAACAAAGATGATCGGAGGTTATGCATGAATTTGAATGTAAACGCTGTTGCCGAAGGGGAAAAATAACTTTCCTAATTTCTGCACGACCAATGAAATGCGATCATCCGACCTGATTTTTTACCCTTCGAGAGACATTGAAAAATGGTTTAAGTTGGCATAATTTTGATATTCATACCTCTGACACTTTTTTTAAATCACAATTTAAACAACCAGTATTTTTATTTTCAAATTTAGTTTTATTCTTGTTAAAAAAGCATTTCAAGTCAAAAGCAAAAGGTTATTTCTCACCTGTAACTAAATTTTGTTTGATTCACTGTGGATATTTTAACGTTGACTGAAGAAAATTTTGCGCACAAAATCTAAAATCTATATAAATAAAATTAGACTTTTGTCTGTACATTTCTTGGAATTCAAAAATTTTGCGGTTTCTATCCGTTTCAAGCACCCGGGAATCCGATGTGATCCTCAAAAAAAAGTTTGTCTGTCTGTCATTCTGTCCGTGACGCTTTTTTTGTTTAAGCATCACGTAAAAACGACTGAAGCGAATGATATGAAATTTGGTGTCATGATAGGTGGTCACTCAACTTAAAACATAGGCGCTGAATTTTTAAAAAATCTTGATTGGATTTTCCGATTTTGCGAAAATCGTTTCAAACTGCATAAATTTGTGTTCAAGCATCACGCAAAAACGACTGAAGCGAATGATATGAAATTGGGTGTCATGATAGGTGGTCACTCAACTTAAAACATAGGCGTCCAATTTTTAAAATATCTTGGATTTTGAAATTTTGCGAAAATCGTTAAAAACTGCGTAAATTTGTGTTCGCACATCACGTAATAACTGCAAAGGTGAAAAAATGATATTTGGTGAAATGATAGGTGTTCACTCACCTTAAACTATAAGCATCTAATTTTTAAAAAATCGATCAGATTTCGAGATTTTGTGAAAATCGTTTAAAACTGAGTGAACCTTTGTTCCCGCATTACGTAATAACGACTAAAGCGAATGATATGAAATTTGGCCACACGATAGATGGTTGCTCAACATAAACTATAGGATTCCAATTTTTTAAACATTTCTATTATATTTTGAGATTTTGTGAAAATTCTCTCAAAATGCGTTTAAATTTCTTCAAATCACGTAATAACGACTAATACGAATGATGCGAAATTTAGTGATATGATAGGTAGTTGCCAATCTTAATTTATAGGCATTGAATTTTTAAAATATTTTGATTACATTTTGAGATTTTGCGAAAATCGTTTTAAAATGCAGGAAATTTGTTCCAGGATCACGAAATAAAGACTGCAGGGAATGAAACGAATTTGGGTGACATGATAGGTTGTCACTCAACTTAAATTCTAGGCTTCCATTTTTTGAAAAATGTTGATTAAATTTTTAGATTTTGCGAAAATTATTTCAATATGCGTAAATATTCGTTCGCGCATCACATAATTACGACTAATGCGAATGAAATGATATTACTTAGTTACTCTCTAACCTGTAATATTTTAACAATATTTTAACAATACAAATACGGACGAATTGTAAAATAACAGTAAACACGAAGGATGTCCGAAAAACGAACGGCACGGTTTTAAAACCACGGATATTAAAAAAGATGGTGAAACAAATGTTTCTTCTGCTGATAAAAGATTTGAGTTGACTTAACAGAGACATTAATATGCATAAATTACTAGAAAAGTTCTACTTTCTAACGGAAGCGATTAACACGACATTCCCAATAATTTTTTTCACAGTAAATGTTTGGATTTGTCATCCTACCATACGTGGGCGTATACGTAGGAGGATGTACGTGGCGATTGATACTGAACTTCTCGAACCCACATTTCAGCCAGTTATTCTTGAAAATTCAAAAACTATTATCAGATTCTGAAGCTGAAGCTGTTTATGACTGACTGACTGAAGTAAAGTCAGTCACTAACAGCTTCAGCTTCAGAATCGGACATTAGTTTTCTTCTTTAGATATTAATAATAATAAAATTGCTATTTTTGATTTCTGGTCTGCTTTTTACATGCAAGTAAAAGAATACCACAGTAAATAGCTTGAAATACCATTCTATTCATTGAATTATTAGACCACATTTATCAATTTATTACTATTGATTTACGAACCACACGTGGCATGAATGAAATTTTCACTTATTTTCAGAAGAATTTTAACGATCCTTCTATGTATCGCATTTAACACCCCTGAATAACAATGTTAAATCCCACCAAATCAAATAAAAAATTCTTTTTCATTGCTGAGCGGATCCTCCGATTTCAGGATATCTATATAAATAAAATTAGACTTTTGTCTGTACATTTCTTGGAATTCAAAAATTTTGCGATTTCTATCCGTTTCAAGCACCCGGGAATCCGATGCGACCCTCAAAAAAAAGTTTGTCTGTCTGTCATTCTGTCCTTCTGTTGTTCAGTCATTCTGCCGTTCTGTCATTCTGTCCGTGACGCTTTTTTTGTTTAAGCGTCACGTAAAAATGACAGAAGTGAATGATATGAAATTGGGTGTCATGATAGGTGGTCACTCAACTTAAAACATAGGCGTCGAATTTTTAAAAAATCTTGATTAGATTTTCAGATTTTGTGAAAATCGTTTCAAACTGCATAAATTTGTGTTCAAGCATCACGCAAAAACGACTGAAGCGAATGATATGAAATTGGGTGTCATGATAGGTGGTCACTCAACTTAAAACATAGACGTCCAATTTTTAAAAAATCCTGATTGGATTTTGAGATTTTGCGAAAATCCTTTCAAACTGCGTAAATTTGTGTTCAAGCATCACGTAAAAACGACTGAAGCGAATGATATGAAATTGGGTGACATGATAGGCGGTCACTCAACTTAAAACATAGGTATCGAATTAAAAAAAATCTTGATTAGATTTTGAAATTTTGCGAAAATCATTTCAAACTGCGTAAATTTGTGTTCGCACATCACGTAATAACTGCAAATGAGAAAAAATGATATTTGGTGAAATGATAGGTGGTCACTCACCTTAAACTAGAAGCATCTAATTAAAAAAAAATCGATCAGATTTCGAGATTTTGTTAAAATCGTTTAAAACTGAGTGAATCTTTGTTCGCCGCATTACGTAATAACGACTAAAGCGAATGATATGAAATTTGGTCGCACGATAGATGGCTGCTCAACATAAACTATAGGAGTCCAAATTTTTAAACATTTTTATTAGATTTTGAGATTCTGTGAAAATTCTCTCAAAATAGTTTATATTTCTTCAAGCATCACGAAATAACGACTAATACGAATGATACGAAATTTATTGATATGATAGGTAGTTGCTAATCTTAATTTATAGGCGTTGAAAATTTAAAAAATATTTTGATTACATTTTGAGATATTGCAAAAATCGTTTTAAAATGCTGAAAATTTGTTCCAGCATCACGAAATAAAGACTGCAGGGAATGAAACGAATTGGGTGACATGACAGGTTGTCACTCAACTTAAATTCTAGGCTTCGAATTTTTCAAAAATGTTGATTAAATTTTGAGATTTTGCGAAAATTATTTCAATTCGTAATTATTTTAATTCGTAAATATTCGTTCGCGCATCACATAATTACGACTAAAGCGAATGAAATGATATTACTTAGTTACTCTCTAACCTGTAATATTTTAATAATGCATAAAATTTATAACTTCGCTTTCTTTACTTTGGCAACATTCTACATCCATTCTGTGTACTCCTACAATGCTGACGAAAGTTCTTGCTTTTTGGAAATTTGCATTCACTATCCCGTCGAGGACGGGTACTTCAGCTAGTCTATATAAATAAAATTAGACTTTTGTCTGTACATTTCTTGGAATTTAAGAATTTTGCGATTTCTATTCGTTTCAAGCACCCGGAATTCCGATGCGACCCTCAAAAAAAAGTTTGTCTGTCTGTCATTCTGTCATTCTGTCATTCTGTCCGTGATGCTTTTTTTGTTTAAGCCTCACGTAAAAACGACTGAAGCGAATGATATGAAATTGGGTGTCATGATAGGTGGTCACTCAATTTAAAACATAGGCGCCCAATTTGAAAAAAAATCTTGATTGGATTTTGAGATTTTGCGAAAATCCTTTCAAACTGCGTAAATTTGTGTTCAAGCATCACGTAAAAACGACTAAAGCGAATGATATGAAATTGGGTGTCATGATAGGTGGTCACTCAACTTAAAACATAGGCGTTGAATTTTTAAAAAATCTTGATTGGATTTTCCGATTTTGCGAAAATCGTTTCAAACTGCATAAATTTGTGTTCAAGCATCACGCAAAAACGACTGAAGCGAATGATATGAAATTGGGTGTCATAATAGGTGGTCACTCAACTTAAAACATAGGCGTCCAATTTTTAAAATATCTTGGATTTTGAAATTTTGCGAAAATCGTTTCAAACTGCGTAAATTTGTGTTCGCACATCACGTAATAACTGCAAAGGTGAAAAAATGATATTTGGTGAAATGATAGGTGTTCACTCACCTTAAACTATAAGCATCTAATTTTTAAAAAATCGATCAGATTTCGAGATTTTGTGAAAATCGTTTAAAACTGAGTGAACCTTTGTTCCCGCATTACGTAATAACGACTAAAAAGCGAATGATATGAAATTTGGCCACACGATAGATGGTTGCTCAACATAAACTATAGGAGTCCAATTTTTTAAACATTTCTATTAGATTTTGAGATTTTGTGAAAATTCTCTCAAAATACGTTTATATTTCTTCAAATCACGTAATAACGACTAATACGAATGATGCGAAATTTAGTGATATGATAGGTAGTTGCCAATCTTAATTTATAAGCGTTGAATTTTAAAAATATTTTGATTACATTTTGAGATTTAGCGAAAATCGTTTTAAAATGCAGGAAATTTGTTCCAGCATCACGAAATAAAGACTGCAGGGAATGAAACGAATTTGGGTGACATGATAGGTTGTCACTCAACTTAAATTCTAGGCTTCCATTTTTTCAAAAATTTTGATTAAATTTTTAGATTTTGCGAAAATTATTTCAATATGCGTAAATATTCGTTCGCGCATCACATAATTACGACTAATGCGAATGAAATGATATTACTTAGTTACTCTTAACCTGTAATATTTTAACAATACATAAAAATTATAACTTCGCTTCTTTACTTTGGCAACATACTACATCCATTCTGTGTACTCATACAATGCTGACGAAAGTTCTTGCTGTTTTGGAAATTTGCATTCACTAACCCGTCGAGGACGGGTACTTCAGCTAGTATCAAATATGTCTGAAGAACAATTATGAATGAAATTATTCTGCGTGAGTTTTACTTTATGATAAGTTTCAGTGATAAGAGCAAGGTTACAATTTTACTTCTTAGTACGAAGTAAAAGGAAGTAATTTGATCGCGAAAAACTTCGGTAAACGGATTTTGACGAAAAAATTGATTTCGATTACCTTTAAATTTACTTTTAGGAGTTTTTCTGTTAGGATTCATAGTGCGCATGCATGTGTCTTCATATAAATGCATGTGCGATCCATTTTGACAGATCACAAGTCCATTTTGACCAGTTTTTCCCTCACGTCTGCATGTCAGTACGTATGAAACTAAGCGTATCTAAAAAACAATTAGTCGTAGAATGTTGAAATTTTATATTTAGGATTGCTGTAACATCTACTTGTGCACCTCCCTTTTTCGTTCCAATCGACTGGATAATTTATTTACATGGCCACCCAAAAGATTTTCCATACATTATGCTGTATGTGCAGAAAGTCATTAATGCGTATTTTAGAGAAATTTAGTTATTTCAAACGAATCAAAAGTGATATATATTGTCAAAGATCCGTTTATAATGCGTTCTTCTTATTATATGTTTCTAGTATTATAGAAGGATATTTTATTCCTTGTATTATTTCCGGTATTAACACTCGGCGGTATTATTTAAAGGTGGGACCAGAAAATGGCAGTTTTGTTCAGACAATACAAATACGGACGAATTGTAAAATAACAGTAAACACGAAGGATGTCCGAAAAACGAACGGCACAGTTTTAAAACCACGGATATTAAAAAAGATGGTGAAACAAATGTTTCTTCTGCTGATAAAAGACTTGAGTTGACTTAACAGAGACATTAATATGCATAAATTACTAGAAAAGTTCTACTTTCTAACGGAAGCGATTAACACGATATTCCCAATAATTTTTTTCACAGTAAATGTTTGGATTTGTCATCCTACCATACGTGGGCGTATACGTAGGAGGACGTACGTGGCGATTGATACTGAACTTCTCGAACCCACATTTCAGCCAGTTATTCTTGAAAATTCAAAAACTATTATCAGATTCTGAAGCTGAAGCTGTTTATGACTGACTGACTGAAGTAAAGTCAGTCACTAACAGCTTCAGCTTCAGAATCGGATATTAGTTTTCTTCTTTAGATATTTATAATAATAAAATTGCTATTTTTGATTTCTGGTCTGCTTTTTACATGCAAGTAAAAGAATACCACAGTAAATAGCTTGAAATACCATTCTATTCATTGAATTATTAGACCACATTTATCAATTTATTACTATTGATTTACGAACCACACGTGGCATGAATGAAATTTTCACTTATTTTCAGAAGAATTTTAACGATCCTTCTATGTATCGCATTTAACACCCCTGAATAACAATGTTAAATCCCACCAAATCAAATAAAAAATTCTTTTTCATTGCTGAGCGGATCCTCCGATTTCAGGATATCTATATAAATAAAATTAGACTTTTGTCTGTACATTTCTTGGAATTCAAAAATTTTGCGATTTCTATCCGTTTCAAGCACCCGGGAATCCGATGCGACCCTCAAAAAAAAGTTTGTCTGTCTGTCATTCTGTCCTTCTGTTGTTCAGTCATTCTGCCGTTCTGTCATTCTGTCCGTGACGCTTTTTTTGTTTAAGCGTCACGTAAAAATGACAGAAGTGAATGATATGAAATTGGGTGTCATGATAGGTGGTCACTCAACTTAAAACATAGGCGTCCAATTTTTAAAAAATTCTGATTGGATTTTCAGATTTTGCGAAAATCGTTTCAAACTGCGTAAATTTGTGTTCAAGCATCACGCAAAAACGACTGAAGCGAATGATATGAAATTGGGTGTCATGATAGGTGGTCACTCAACTTAAAACATAGGCGTCCAATTTTTAAAAAATTCTGATTGGATTTTGAGATTTTGCGAATATCCTTTCAAACTGCGTAAATTTGTGTTCAAGCATTACGTAAAAACGACTGAAGCGAATGATATGAAATTGAGTGACATGATAGGTGGTCACTCAACATAAAATATAGGCGTCGAATTAAAAAAAATCTTGATTAGATTTTGAAATTTTGCGAAAATCATTTCAAACTGCGTAAATTTGTGTTCGCACATCACGTAATAACTGCAAAGGTGAAAAAATGATATTTGGTGAAATGATAGGTGGTCACTCACCTTAAACTATAAGCATCTAATTTAAAAAAATCCATCAGATTTCGAGATTTTGTGAAAATCGTTTAAAACTCAGTGAATCTTTGTTCCCGTATTACGTAATAACGACTAAAGCGAATGATATGAAATTTGGTCACAGGATAGATTGTTGCTCAACATAAACTATAGGAGTCCAATTTTTTAAACATTTTTATTAGATTTTGAGATTCTGTGAAAATTCTCTCAAAATAGTTTATATTTCTTCAAGCATCACGAAATAACGACTAATACGAATGATACGAAATTTATTGATATGATAGGTAGTTGCTAATCTTAATTTATAGGCGTTGAAAATTTAAAAAATATTTTGATTACATTTTGAGATATTGCAAAAATCGTTTTAAAATGCTGAAAATTTGTTCCAGCATCACGAAATAAAGACTGCAGGGAATGAAACGAATTGGGTGACATGACAGGTTGTCACTCAACTTAAATTCTAGGCTTCGAATTTTTCAAAAATGTTGATTAAATTTTGAGATTTTGCGAAAATTATTTCAATTCGTAATTATTTTAATTCGTAAATATTCGTTCGCGCATCACATAATTACGACTAAAGCGAATGAAATGATATTACTTAGTTACTCTCTAACCTGTAATATTTTAATAATGCATAAAATTTATAACTTCGCTTTCTTTACTTTGGCAACATTCTACATCCATTCTGTGTACTCCTACAATGCTGACGAAAGTTCTTGCTTTTTGGAAATTTGCATTCACTATCCCGTCGAGGACGGGTACTTCAGCTAGTCTATATAAATAAAATTAGACTTTTGTCTGTACATTTCTTGGAATTTAAGAATTTTGCGATTTCTATTCGTTTCAAGCACCCGGAATTCCGATGCGACCCTCAAAAAAAAGTTTGTCTGTCTGTCATTCTGTCATTCTGTCGTTCTGTCATTCTGTCCGTGATGCTTTTTTTGTTTAAGCCTCACGTAAAAACGACTGAAGCGAATGATATGAAATTGGGTGTCATGATAGGTGGTCACTCAATTTAAAACATAGGCGCCCAATTTGAAAAAAAATCTTGATTGGATTTTGAGATTTTGCGAAAATCCTTTCAAACTGCGTAAATTTGTGTTCAAGCATCACGTAAAAACGACTAAAGCGAATGATTTGAAATTGGGTGTCATGATAGGTGGTCACTCAACTTAAAACATAGGCGTTGAATTTTTAAAAAATCTTGATTGGATTTTCCGATTTTGCGAAAATCGTTTCAAACTGCATAAATTTGTGTTCAAGCATCACGCA
Organism: Cheiracanthium punctorium; assembly: GCA_038373885.1. Classification (NCBI taxonomy): domain Eukaryota; kingdom Metazoa; phylum Arthropoda; class Arachnida; order Araneae; family Cheiracanthiidae; genus Cheiracanthium; species Cheiracanthium punctorium. The sequence goes on from JAWZYV010013431.1 coordinate 116,350, forward strand.
AAAACGACTGAAGCGAATGATATGAAATTGGGTGTCATAATAGGTGGTCACTCAACTTAAAACATAGGCGTCCAATTTTTAAAATATCTTGGATTTTGAAATTTTGCGAAAATCGTTTCAAACTGCGTAAATTTGTGTTCGCACATCACGTAATAACTGCAAAGGTGAAAAAATGATATTTGGTGAAATGATAGGTGTTCACTCACCTTAAACTATAAGCATCTAATTTTTAAAAAATCGATCAGATTTCGAGATTTTGTGAAAATCGTTTAAAACTGAGTGAACCTTTGTTCCCGCATTACGTAATAACGACTAAAAAGCGAATGATATGAAATTTGGCCACACGATAGATGGTTGCTCAACATAAACTATAAGAGTCCAATTTTTTAAACATTTCTATTAGATTTTGAGATTTTGTGAAAATTCTCTCAAAATACGTTTATATTTCTTCAAATCACGTAATAACGACTAATACGAATGATGCGAAATTTAGTGATATGATAGGTAGTTGCCAATCTTAATTTATAAGCGTTGAATTTTAAAAATATTTTGATTACATTTTGAGATTTAGCGAAAATCGTTTTAAAATGCAGGAAATTTGTTCCAGCATCACGAAATAAAGACTGCAGGGAATGAAACGAATTTGGGTGACATGATAGGTTGTCACTCAACTTAAATTCTAGGCTTCCATTTTTTCAAAAATTTTGATTAAATTTTTAGATTTTGCGAAAATTATTTCAATATGCGTAAATATTCGTTCGCGCATCACATAATTACGACTAATGCGAATGAAATGATATTACTTAGTTACTCTTAACCTGTAATATTTTAACAATACATAAAAATTATAACTTCGCTTCTTTACTTTGGCAACATACTACATCCATTCTGTGTACTCATACAATGCTGACGAAAGTTCTTGCTGTTTTGGAAATTTGCATTCACTAACCCGTCGAGGACGGGTACTTCAGCTAGTATCAAATATGTCTGAAGAACAATTATGAATGAAATTATTCTGCGTGAGTTTTACTTTATGATAAGTTTCAGTGATAAGAGCAAGGTTACAATTTTACTTCTTAGTACGAAGTAAAAGGAAGTAATTTGATCGCGAAAAACTTCGGTAAACGGATTTTGACGAAAAAATTGATTTCGATTACCTTTAAATTTACTTTTAGGAGTTTTTCTGTTAGGATTCATAGTGCGCATGCATGTGTCTTCATATAAATGCATGTGCGATCCATTTTGACAGATCACAAGTCCATTTTGACCAGTTTTTCCCTCACGTCTGCATGTCAGTACGTATGAAACTAAGCGTATCTAAAAAACAATTAGTCGTAGAATGTTGAAATTTTATATTTAGGATTGCTGTAACATCTACTTGTGCACCTCCCTTTTTCGTTCCAATCGACTGGATAATTTATTTACATGGCCACCCAAAAGATTTTCCATACATTATGCTGTATGTGCAGAAAGTCATTAATGCGTATTTTAGAGAAATTTAGTTATTTCAAACGAATCAAAAGTGATATATATTGTCAAAGATCCGTTTATAATGCGTTCTTCTTATTATATGTTTCTAGTATTATAGAAGGATATTTTATTCCTTGTATTATTTCCGGTATTAACACTCGGCGGTATTATTTAAAGGTGGGACCAGAAAATGGCAGTTTTGTTCAGACAATACAAATACGGACGAATTGTAAAATAACAGTAAACACGAAGGATGTCCGAAAAACGAACGGCACAGTTTTAAAACCACGGATATTAAAAAAGATGGTGAAACAAATGTTTCTTCTGCTGATAAAAGACTTGAGTTGACTTAACAGAGACATTAATATGCATAAATTACTAGAAAAGTTCTACTTTCTAACGGAAGCGATTAACACGATATTCCCAATAATTTTTTTCACAGTAAATGTTTGGATTTGTCATCCTACCATACGTGGGCGTATACGTAGGAGGACGTACGTGGCGATTGATACTGAACTTCTCGAACCCACATTTCAGCCAGTTATTCTTGAAAATTCAAAAACTATTATCAGATTCTGAAGCTGAAGCTGTTTATGACTGACTGACTGAAGTAAAGTCAGTCACTAACAGCTTCAGCTTCAGAATCGGATATTAGTTTTCTTCTTTAGATATTTATAATAATAAAATTGCTATTTTTGATTTCTGGTCTGCTTTTTACATGCAAGTAAAAGAATACCACAGTAAATAGCTTGAAATACCATTCTATTCATTGAATTATTAGACCACATTTATCAATTTATTACTATTGATTTACGAACCACACGTGGCATGAATGAAATTTTCACTTATTTTCAGAAGAATTTTAACGATCCTTCTATGTATCGCATTTAACACCCCTGAATAACAATGTTAAATCCCACCAAATCAAATAAAAAATTCTTTTTCATTGCTGAGCGGATCCTCCGATTTCAGGATATCTATATAAATAAAATTAGACTTTTGTCTGTACATTTCTTGGAATTCAAAAATTTTGCGATTTCTATCCGTTTCAAGCACCCGGGAATCCGATGCGACCCTCAAAAAAAAGTTTGTCTGTCTGTCATTCTGTCCTTCTGTTGTTCAGTCATTCTGCCGTTCTGTCATTCTGTCCGTGACGCTTTTTTTGTTTAAGCGTCACGTAAAAATGACAGAAGTGAATGATATGAAATTGGGTGTCATGATAGGTGGTCACTCAACTTAAAACATAGGCGTCGAATTTTTAAAAAATCTTGATTGGATTTTCAGATTTTGCGAAAATCGTTTCAAACTGCATAAATTTGTGTTCAAGCATCACGCAAAAACGACTGAAGCGAATGATATGAAATTGGGTGTCATGATAGGTGGTCACTCAACTTAAAACATAGGCGTCCAATTTTAAAAAATTCTGATTGGATTTTGAGATTTTGCGAAAATCCTTTCAAACTGCGTAAATTTGTGTTCAAGCATCACGTAAAAACGACTGAAGCGAATGATATGAAATTGAGTGACATGATAGGTGGTCATTCAACTTAAAATATAGGCGTCGAATTAAAAAAAATCTTGATTAGATTTTGAAATTTTGCGAAAATCATTTCAAACTGCGTAAATTTGTGTTCGCACATCACGTAATAACTGCAAAGGTGAAAAAATGATATTTGGTGAAATGATAGGTGTTCACTCACCTTAAACTATAAGCATCTAATTAAAAAAAATCCATCAGATTTCGAGATTTTGTGAAAATCGTTTAAAACTGAGTGAACCTTTGTTCCCGCATTACGTAATAACGACTAAAGCGAATGATATGAAATTTGGCCACACGATAGATGGTTGCTCAACATAAACTATAGGAGTCCAATTTTTTAAACATTTCTATTAGATTTTGAGATTTTGTGAAAATTCTCTCAAAATACGTTTATATTTCTTCAACATCACGTAATAACGACTAATACGAATGATACGAAATTTATTGATATGATAGGTAGTTGCTAATCTTAATTTATAGGCGTTGAAAATTTAAAAAATATTTTGATTACATTTTGAGATTTTGCGAAAATCGTTTTAAAATGCTGAAAATTTGTTCCAGCATCACGAAATAAAGACTGCAGGGAATGAAACGAATTTGGGTGACATGATAGGTTGTCACTCAACTTAAATTCTAGGCTTCGAATTTTTCAAAAATGTTGATTAAATTTTGAGATTTTGCGAAAATTATTTCTAATATTGCATGTAAATATTCGTTCGCGCATCACATAATTACGACTAAAGCGAATGAAATGATATTACTTAGTTACTCTCTAACCTGTAATATTTTAACAATACATGAAAATTATAACTTCGCTTTCTTTACTTTGGCAACATACTACATCCATTCTGTGTACTCCTACAATGCTGACGAAAGTTGTTACTTTTTGGAAATTTTCATTCACTAACCCGTCGAGGACGGGTACTTCAGCTAGTAGTAAATAAACATTTAAAAAAAATTAAAATTTATTAAAATTTTTCAAAAATTTGTGTCATTCATTGCTTTGTAGTTTCTGATCATTTTTCTAAATTGCATTATATTCTCTTAACCATTTTTGAGGGATGCAAGATCAAACATTTGTGCGTTTTTTTCTCAAAATCTATGAATATTTAAAACAATTTTGGCCTATATAGTTAAAATTAACTTGCCATTTAACACAATATCAAATCTTATTCTATTACATTGCCATTTTTCAGGAATGTAACTAGCATGTACTTAATTTTCACAAAATCTATAAATCTATAAAAAAAAGAAAGAAAAATTTAAGTACTTCGACGTTTATAGTTAGAGTGGCCACTTGTGTCAATGCTAAATTTTATTTCATTCGCTTCAAAGGTTTATGTTTATATGTGATGGACAAATATTATCACATTTTGAATGAATTTTAGCAGAATCTCAAAATTTAAACAAATCTTTTTTTTAAAACCTGACTCCTATAGTTTAATTTAAGAGACTATCTATCATGTCACCATATTTCATTTCATTCGCTTTAGTAGTTTACGAGATTCGCAACAAATATTTACACATTTTCAAACGATCGCAAAATATCAGAATACAATCTTTTTTTTTTTTTTTTTTTTTTTCGAAACCTACAGTTTAAGTTGAATGGCCACCTATCATGTCACCAAATTTCACTTCATTCGCTTTAATACGTTATTATGTGATGTGCGAACAAATATTTATGCATTTTTAAATAATTTTCGCAAAATCTCAAAATCTATTTATTTATTTTTTTTTATTCGAAAAGTTTAAGTTGAGTGACCGTGTATCATGCCACCAAATTTAATTTCGTTTGCATTAGTGTCGTTATTACGTGATGTGTGAACAAACAATTAATTATTTTTAAACAACTCTTGCAAAATCTCAAAATCTAATTTTTTTTTTCCTTTTTAATTCGACACTTGTAGTTTAAGTTTCATGAGCTAAATATAGTCCATGTGGTTTGACAAAATTTGAGAAATAATTAAATTCTTGTATTATACAGAAAAAAATTAACTGCTTCGAAAGTCACTTTTTTCTGAATCTTTAACCATCAGATTTAACGATTGCGCTCTCCCTGATACAAGCTTAATTGATCACGCCGTGTTGCCGACTTGAAATCTCTTTCCACCTGCTTTTCCCTTTTCGTCACAGGACTAATCCGTAAATACCTCAAAAGGGAAGTTTAAAAGGGAAAAAAGGGGGTAGGAAATTTCGTGTTGGCGAAAAGACGCAAAGTGGAGTATTTGTATAAAAAATCATGGCCAAAAATATTTTGCATGTGTTTTAACGTTAAAACCATTACTGTTGAATTTTGACTTACCTTTTAGTATTATATACTTCTTAAATTATATATAAAAGCGTGTTGTCGCCAAATTTGTCGATATATCACCAAACGACTCGAAGTTGGTTTCCAACAAATGCCTTGTCCGGGGAGTCTCCCTTATTGGGAAGCACTACTATTGTATAATACCACTTATAAATGTAATACAGCGCGGCTGTCGATCTAATGGTCTGGAGTTTTGGGCGATTTTCTTCAGATGCCACGTGAATACTCGTTAGAACCCCTTAAAAAGCCCCTCGCTCAAGGCATCCTTCCCGTTAGGCAAATAGCCCTCGTGTAGCTGTGCCATAACTACAATAAAAATATATAGATGTAATACTTATAATAATACTTATAAATATAACACTACTATCTATAAATCAATTTTTATCTTAAAAATTTTTAGATTTTACACTTATCTAAATGTAGTTACTATAGGTATCTTAGTTTTGTAATGACTTCTGAAGTTTAACTTTTACAGTCCGATTCTTCTGAACTCTGATATTCGTCTTCACTCAGAATCACTTTTTCTTGTTCTTTATTTGGGGGGAGGGGGGGGGGGGAGAGACCACTATCGGGCCCCTGAGGAAGAAGTTGTAGGTCTCAATGCTATAAGGCTTGCTCATTTTCCTTGGCCTTTGTCTAGAGCAGCTAATAAAAGGACGCTGCTTAAAAGAAGCCTCCTTGCAAACCCATAAAATCTCACTCCACGCTGGAGGAGAACATTTATTTCAAGACTGCTCTTCAAAATGACTTGAAGAGCTAGCACGTGTTTCTATTTGCACCCTCACACTTGGATGACCAGATGCCATAGTTGCCTATACCTTTCTGAACCTAATATGGGGAGTTTTTACTTTGGACACAATTTACGACAATAATGGAAAACTGAGCTGTAAATAGACAGGACTAATTACAGGACTAAGAAAGGGCAATTTTGGAATATGTAGAAACTTTCTTATAGTAAATTTACATCAGAAAAATAAGAAATTACACACTGATTTTAATATACTGATGTTAAATCTTAACTGAAATGAAATTTTATATACCTTTATCCAAACACTTGCACATAATTTATAGCTTATGAGAAATACAAGCGAGTTTGTTTGTATCCCTTTTGCGATCACCCGTCAAATAATTATCGAAAAAATGAAAATGGCCCTATATGAATAATATTTTTTATAAAAATGGTTGATGTTGGGGGAACATTTTCTTTTGGAAGAGACACTCAATACCGTAATAATTACAATTATAGTTGAAATTAGGCCCGACAAACTTCAAAAAGCTTTTTTATATGGGGATTTTTCAAAAAAATTAGAAAAAACAAAGCTTACCATTTATTTAATGAACTCAGATTTTTTTTTCAAACTAATAGATATATATAATTAAAATACATATATTTTACTACAATTCTACAAGATTCAAGTCAGTAAATTAATTTCAAGAGCCAGTGAAAAACGCAAGACGAAGTAACAGGAAACGCTGAAATATCTTGCCGTAAATGAAGCAATTTGCTTTTAAATCCTTTGGATATGAATTGTGGTCGAAAAGCAGGTATCTCATGATGTATCAGTTACTAGGCTATCCAAAAACATACCTATATATTACGGTTCTTAAACAAATTTAAAATTTTCGCTGTTAGGCTAGGACTTTGATACAAATACTCTACTGCGTGACGGACCAACACCTCCTAGATATAGAAAGCCTTACAACACTTACGTTCCCAAGTAGAGATGGCCAATGATTCGATGAGTCGAATCAGTGATTGAAATCTTGGTACTGAGTGGCTCAGTCTGTACACTCACTATCTACTGATTCGACTCAACTGCGGGGAAATACATTCCAAGTGCGAAGGAAAGGAAAACTTATTTTCCCTTTGCGTTCCCAGAGATTTTCCCTTACTCTTTCAACTCTTTTCGACTCTTTACGACTCTTTTCGACTCTTTACGACTCTGAGTCGATAGATGATTTGAAACAGCAAATGAGTGGGTGTGGTTGAGTTGGTCACTGAGTTGGTGCAGCAACGAATCTTTACTGATTCAGTGTTTCGCTCTGTTTCGGTGATTGTATACGATCCTTGAAATTCGTTAGTTTTTCGAATCTTCTATCGACTCAAAGTCGAAAGGAGTCGAAAAGAGTTGAAAGGATGTTTCATTTAATTGCAGTTTTTTTTCGATTTTTCTATCGACTCAGAGTCGAAAAGAGTTGAAAGGATGTTTCATTTAATTGGAGGTTTTTTCTTCGAATCTTTGGTGTTTCATTTCTTGGTTGGTGGTCGGATTTAAAGTTTTATTTGTCTGTGGGTGTGGAGTGGGTCGAACATCGTTTGCTTTTGGCGGGGGGCATAGGCGTTACTTCCTAAGGGCAAGAGGGGTCTATCCTCCCCAGGCCCCCCAAAAAAAAATTAAGAAAATTCAAGTATGAGAGCTATTTATAATAATGATATTTTCTACAATCGAAAACATTTTGTCACCCCATCCAAATATTACATGCCAATTTACGCCAATGCTCGTGGAAGAGCGGGGGGTGTCTCAAAGTTGTTTAAACCTTTTTCCTTCGGGGGGACTCCCTCCTTCCAATTGTCTGGCTGATTTAATATTTGTTTAAAATTTAATGAAACATCCCTTTTCTACTTTAACTTCAATATATGTCCCCCTGCCTCCACCCTCAAAAAAAAAAAAAAAAAAAAACGGAACGTTAAGTTTACATGGTGGCGGGTTCTCATGTGAAGGGAAATAGAATGAAATAAAGTTAGGATTGTGCTTGTCACTTTTAATGAAGGATACAGGGGCGGTATTAAGCGCTCTCACAAATGGACTTTGTAGTAAGCAAAATAACATTTCGCTTTATTGCTGCAGATTTCGTTTAAGATATTTTTTTACCTTGTTTGTCGTTTAAGGGGAATGATTTTATTTTCTCTCGTAATGCAGAGAAATACAAAATAGGGTCTAAAGCAGTGGCGTAGTTAGTGTTATTGACAGTGGCGTAGGCAGGATTTTATTTCGCTGTGGGCTGGGTATCAAATTTAAAGATAAAGTTTAATTGTAAGCTAAGTAAAGGGTCCCATATTTTTTTTTTGGGGGGGGGGCAGCAGCCCCTCAGTAGTACTGGGCCAAAAATCGATAAATACCGACATATCGGTTTTATTTCAACATCAAATATCCGATATTCCCATTTTCATTTCAGTGAAATCTAGAATTCGATAAAGGTCAAAAATACAGGCCGTCTAGGCGCGTAGCCAGAAATTTTTCATGGGGGGGGGTTATGACTACTGCAACTCATATATATGTATACGTGTGTGTGATAATATAGTGAAGAATATACATTTTGTATGCAAAAAATTCCTCATGGGGGGTTATGACCCCCCTAAGCCCCCCCTTGGCTACGCCTCTGAGGCCGGCGATAAGAAAATCCTGAGATCAATACCAGCTTGTGATGCTTTTGCTACTGCTTTCTCTCGTTTATGACGATGCCGGATCGCGGAAAAAACAGCTCCATGGTTTATTAGTCTAATTACCATAATTAATTAACGTATATCTCGGAAACTATCCACCGGAGCGCGTTTTTATTGATTCTCGAACCCCACTAGACTCAACACCCCACTGACACTTAAAATTTCGAATGCTTTGACACCAAACTTAACCTTTTAATCTTACAGGCCCAGGGGGTCATACGAAGCTCCCCTATATTTTCAATTTGAGCATTTTAAACACTAGCCTCCTCCGGCGGCATCTCTAAAGTCTGGAAACCATCCCAGAGCCAATTTCTACACGTTTGCAGTCCTTTTAAGCCTCAATCATGGTTAATTAGTCTAATTACCATAATTAATTAACGTATACCTCGGAAACTATCCATCGGAACGCGTTTTTATTGATTCTCGACCCCCCCTAGACGTACACCCCCATCGATACATAAAATTTCGAATACTTTGACACCAAACTTAACCTTTTAATCTTACAGGCCCAGGGGATCATACGAAGCTCCCCTGTATTTTCATTTCGGGCAGTTTAAACACTAGTTTTACTCGAGCAAGGAGAGAGAGATGCTAGCTGCCCGAGAACTCAGCGGAGAAGAAACCCGATGAATGGGTGAAGGGTGTTTAAATAGTACGGCTTTCGGCGCAGAGAGAGGGAAAATTTCTTTAGTTGTTTTATTGATTCAAGATTCGAATCATCGAAGTAGTGTGTGAGTTGAGATTCGAATCAGTAAAATGAGTCGAACCGCCATCTCTATTCCCAAGCTTTGACGTCATCATCAGGCATGCAATTAAAAGTTTTATCTTCACAAAATAAAATTATTAAAAATTTCTGGTGAATGCAAGGAATATTATAAAATATCTTAAATTAAACATTAAAATACCTTTTTCAAACAAAAATTTTCAGAATGATCTATTTCCTTATCATACTATCTAATTAGTCATGATTAAAAACTGCCATTTGTCGTAAAATTATATATTTTATATCAAATTATTAAAATATAGCTATTCATGTGTAAATTCACCAGAAATTTTTAATAGTTTTATTTTACGAAAATAAAACTTTTACAATCTTGCTAAATGATGACGTCAAAGCTTGATGATCTAGGAGGTGCTGGACGGAGGAACTTTTCCGCTGTACCGTATAATCAACTTCCATTCTCTCTGTACAGCCGCAGCTAGTAGCGCTGCCGTGCCATTAGATAAGCTTATATTCGAGTGAATACCAAAGCCAAACATCGGAAATTCTAATAACGAAAACTCTAATATCGTTTGTGGTGGTTTCTTGATTTATAAAGTTGAGCACTTTCTGGTAAATCTACTTTACTTAAACAGTTGATGCAATTTCTGGTGGTTTCTAAATGCATAGCGAAGATTAAGTGTAACCTTCGTGCGTGTTTTCTAATCTCTAGAAAAAAAAAATACGTGTAAAAAGTCATTTTATATTTTTATTCTTTCGAACAACAAATATATTAAGTTAAGCGTATATTTCAAACGAATCAACAGTAATTATGTTTTTAAGGATTACAAAATAAATCTCTCCATCGAAAATAGTGTTTTTATCATTTATAGTTCTTCTACAGTAACACTCAAAATATTCCAACACGCTGCGGTCAGTGGTAGACATTCTCTAAAGATATTCAGCCATTTCAAACATAACTCTGTCCTCGACGTAATAGTGCAACACCTCCTAGACATAGAAGGCCTGAGAACAGAAACTTTTACATCATCTTTAGGTCTTCTAAAATGACGTCATCAGAGTTTTACTTTCACAATGTAAAACTATTTAAAATTTCTAGTGAATGATACAAATTTTACAAACTATCTTAAGTTGAAGATAAAAATTAAAATACCTTTCTGATAAAAAATAATTTATCATGATCTATTTCTATATCATATTATATAATTAGTGATACTTAAATTTTCCTATTTGTCGTAAAATAAAATTAATCTTAAATCATTAAAATGCTTTATGCTGTACTAAATTCACCACAAACTTTGAATAGTTTTACTTTGTGAAATTAAATGTGTGATGACCTCATTCTAGTGGACCTAGGGATGACGTAAAAGTTTCTGTTCTCAGGCATTGTGTATTTAGGAGGTGTTGAATAGTGTCACGAAGTAATAGAAAACACTAAAATCTCTTGCCGTAAATGAAGAAACTTGCTTTTAAGCCGAGTGTTGCATTCTTTGGATATAAATTATGGTCGAAAAATATGTATTTTATGATGCATAAGTTACAAGGCTATCAAAACATGTATATATTACTGTTTTTAAACAAATTTAAAATTTTCGGGTTTTGACCAGGATTTTGATACGAATACTCCACTGTGCGACGGGGACACCGAAATACTGATGACAGTGGCGTAGCCAACGGGGGGGGTTATGGGGGTCATAAGGAATTTTTTGCCATACAAAATGTATATTCTTCACTCCCTTATCACACACATGTATGCATATAAGTGAGTTGCAGTAGTCGTAACCCCCCCCCCCATGAAAAATTTCTGGCTACGCCCCTGACTGATGACTAATGTACTATTTGTTTCATTAGGTGGGTTGATGCATTTTGAAAAAGATGCTGATTTTCCTAAACGTGGGTACCTCAACTCTAGAATGTAACCAAGGAGGTAGATATCGGAATACATGCCTTACCCCCGAATTTTTTAATTAGCAGTAGCTGTATATCGTGCAAAAATTCCATTAAAGTTTTCACAAATTATTTCATACTACACACATCCTTTACCCTCCGTAAGTTTTATTCGCTACGCACTTCCCTCTACTGTTATTGTTAAAGAAAAACCCCTTATATAAAAATAGAGAGAAACTATCGCACGTGAGTAAGTGTTCTAATGAAATCAATATTAATTATTCATAAAAAAGAATAAAATGAAACAAAATAAAAAGAATTTGGGCTGCTGTTATTTTAATTTCTTTATTTCACCATGCTTCATTTCTAGAGCAGGTACAGCTGCAGAAAAAACACACACACACACACTTGCTCTTTATTTGGCTGCAGATTGTCGTACAGGAAAATTATATATATACCATTCGTTTGCAAATAATGCGTACTTTAATTTACTACTAATTTTATTTGCCTAAAGGGCCGTCTTCATATTAAATTATGCATCAACTTCGTTTTTCTCAATGGCAACACTCTATTTTGACTTCATTAAACGAAAGAAAACCTTCAAATTATAGTCTAAGAGCCAGCTTAAATCTGACAACACATTTTTTACGGTATCTGAAATTTCGTCCAGTGAGACTTCTATACCCAGTAAACAAGCAATGGGTACTAGCTAAGCCTGGCCGCGGTAAGTTTGGGGTCCCTCAGGTGAGTCAGGTATGAAAATTAAGTAAATTTTTAAAGTATTTTACGGCGTCTGCCGTTTTAATTTGTTATAATATACCTCTAAAAAAATTGAAAAATAACTACGGCTGCTGATTTTAAAGGTAGCAACATCCTGGCAGCCACTTTTCAAAATTTGAAAAAAAAAATTTAAAGTATTTTATGGAGTCTGTCATTTTAATATATTATTTATTGAACTATTTTAACCTAATATTGAAAATGGCTGACATTTTTTCCGGTTGTATACAATGCTGTAAACCGGATAGTTATAACTATCCGGTTTACAGCAAAACATTACATGTAGTCCGTGCATACGTATGTCAGTTGTAATTTTCACATTCGTAAAATTTATATAACATTAAAATTATATTAGTAAATGTCAAAAATTTTATAAATATACAATTAAACGAACACATCTACTACTTTAAATGTGCATAATAAGGAAAAAAAGGTCCATTATAAGGCTGTAACAAATATAAAATTATTATAAAGCTGGAAAAAAATCAAACATTAATTAGATATATTCATTATTCATATCAGAATATATTTATTTTTGGAAATAATCTATAATGATGAAATAATGATGAAATATTTTATAATTAATTTTCATCTTCGGAATCATCTCTAGAAAGTGACAAGTCATCCTCATCCACCAAGTCAGATTCTGTAAAAATAAAATACAAATTTTAAAATAAGCTTATGATAATTAAAATGCTGTTACAATAAATGTTACAATGATGTCATTACCTTCAGGATTTAGAATTAAGTCGCTGACAAAGCAAGGAAGTTGGTCTCCTACGAACCACTTAAATACGTAACGGTTTTCCATCTCCATCCAGCCATATTCAAGGGGATTCAGTGATGTGGGCTCTTTCGCATGAGCATTTTTTCAAATGCTGGAAATATAATGCGTCCTTAAAACTTGTTGGTACAGTTCAGGTTTACACGGAGGGATCAAGCTTGCATCAAAGCTCCGGACTTTTTTATTAAAATTTTCGTTCATATCTACAGCCTTGTAGGAATTAACTAACAGTTGAAATCTCCCATCATCAACATCGATGGATTTTTTAGCATTGTACATACTGCAAGTGTACTTCTGGATAACATTAAACAGTTCACGTAAGGTATCCTCAGTCAGGCCAATGTCACCGAAAGCAGCGAATGCTTTTTGAAATTCAACATTATTTTTTAGTAACGTGAAAGGTTTTTTTTTGCCCCGATTATAAAAATCTGGATTGAAATCACAACCAGTGAAAGCGTGGAAGACAAGCTTTTAGCTAGAAGTGGACCAAGTTGTGTATATATTTTGCTGACATCAATAAACCTTTCGTTGTTTCCTGTCCCGGTTAGCATCCAAATGTGAGAAGAAGGATTTTTCAAGTTAACCATATTGCCCAGCATGATTATTAAAATATCAGTATCTGAACCTCTAATAACAATATTAGACTGATCAATAATGCTACAAGCATGGAAAACAATTTTACTGTCTGCTTCTTCATGAGATTCACAACACAAATCTTCGACGATACTTGACTCGACTTTGCCGTCATTGGATCTATATGAATAACAATTTTTGAAACTCAAATAGATCAGTTTATTTCCAATAAACGGCATAACATCATCCGTTGCCCAATGTACAGTGAAAAATTCAATAAGAGCTTCCTTGAATTTGGTATTTCGCATTTCTTTCGTAAAGTCACTTGATCTGATTTGGTCTGGTCCAGAAATCGAGTAATCAATTAGTGATGCTTCATGTCGAAGACTCCGTTTTATATTTTCGTGAGGTGGTTCAGTGGTTTTCCAATAATAATCAAATCAGGTCTAATACAATCCCTTATAATTTATTTACATAATTCCTATATACAATTTACACGTTCAAAATAATTAACAGATTCAATCTAATGCCCTTTTTGGGCCCCCAAGCAGAAATCGGTATGCTCATCTACGAATCTGTTCTCGAAGTGTCGAAGTTTTTCACTGTCACCCAGGGGGGAAAGAACCGCGTGACGTCATCAGCGCACGTGGTGCTACATGGGAAACAAATTGCGTCAAGCATAAACTACTACTCTTACTTTACCACATGTTTTCTAAGCATAGACTGCAGGTAATGTTTCGCTGTAAACCGGATAGTTATAACCGGAAAAAATGTCAGCCATTTTCAATATTAGTTTAAAATAGTTCAATAAATAATATATTAAAATGGCAGACGCCGTAAAATACTTTAATTTTTTTTTCGAATTTTGAAAAGTGGCTGCCAGGATGTTGCAACCTTTAAAATCAGCAGCCATAGTTATTTTTCAATTTTTCTAGAGGTATATTATAACATATTAAAACGGCAGACGCCGTAAAATACTTTAAAAATTTACTTAATTTTCATACCTGACTCACCTGAGGGACCCCAAACCTACCGCGGCCGGGCTTAGCTAGTACCCATTGCTTGTTTACTGGGTATAGAAGTCTCACTGGACGAAATTTCAGATACCGTAAAAAATGTATTGTCAGATTTAAGCTGGCTCTTAGACTATTACCCTAAATATAAATTGTCAACAATTTTCTACGATAATTTCCTGAGATATTGCGAATTCTTTCGTGCGTGAATTTAAGAGACTTTGTGCAAATTGAAAAACGCTATTTGTAGGTTTCGAACTTTTCGCCTTTCATTGATTTCGCTCGCGACAATTAAAAGAGAAAATCTGGAGTGACTCCCCTCGACTTTCTGAACACTTACTATTAAGATAATTACCAAGCATTTAAATAAATTTTAATCGATGAATAATTCAAACATATGTACCAAATTGGAGCTCCATCGAATGCACATTTAAACGCTAGCGCACTTTCAAGAATTTCTCCCCATATGCCATAATGTAAAAGAAATCTTTGTCGTAGCCCTGTGGAAGAACTATAAGTTATATACACAACAAAATCAATACCGGTCTTGCGACGGTGGTTTATAACAACCCAATTTGAGCTCAATCGAATGCCCCGTTCAGGAGCTATGGTGTTTACTCACGTACACATAAACACACGTACACACACACACACACACACACATATATACATCTCGTAAAAATAGGATAAATGAATTCAGAAGACTTCAAAACCTGTAAATACACCAAAATCTCGAAGTCGAATTTTTTCATTACAATACTTTCCTTACATGGTACATGTTCGAAAAGTAATAAATATTATTCACAGTGGAAATGCTGTTTCTAGTCTTAACGTTTTTTGTACGGAGGTTCTCAGGGGTAGAAATTAGAATATTTAGTCAGAAGTCCAAATGAACTGTGGCTCCAAAATCTCCTCCGTCTATACACATGATTTAAAGAGAAATGCAAAATGACTACGATTTTGAAAATCTTTCTAATTTTAAAATTGTTATTGAGTACTTGAAGGTCAAGTGAAAGGTTGCCAGGAGTGAGAATGTGTTCTCTGCTCTTCTGACTACAACCATGAATGTAACTCAGTTACGAACGAACAAGAAGAATGGTTTTATGATTGGAATTTTATTTGTTTAAATTTCATGTAAGAAACGCAATTACTTTTTTACCGACCCAATATTATCACTGTGTTCGTTATTTCACCTTTTCATTCAATTTTATCGCCTGCAGTGTGCAGTATTTTTAAGGCTTTGGCGGCATTTTAATTTATAGTCAGATGCAAATTTAGACAGAAAATGTGATTTTGGATGTTTGTTGAATGTTTGATAAAATATGCGGAAATCCAAAGACCTGATGCTTTAAATATTAAAAAAGGTCAAATTCATGCTCAAAATATTTATGAGCAAGTGTTCCACTTAGTACAAGGAAAGCCACCAAAGAAGTTAGCAAATTTTGTATTAAAATGTTAAAGTGCACGATTAACATCTGATAGAGGTTTGTGTCAGCTCTGGTCTCAACGTTTCTACGCTCCTGCTTACTTGTTTCCTGAGATGTTAATCGCTCCCAAGGGAGTGATTGTATCCTGGTTGCGGTTTGAGCAAGTGTTGGATGAGGAGACGCACGGCCTTTTTCTTGGCCAAAACAGTAGATGTGCTATCCGCACCACTTGACTGAATTATTCGTGTTTTCGACTTTGTTTCTTATTCGGCACTCTTCTGCCGTTCCCAGTTTGTTTTATTTTTGTAGTTCCGGACGTTTCACCACCTTCTAGAAATAGAAGGCCTGAGAACAGAAGCTTTTACGTCACTAGGTCTTCTATGATGACGTCATCACAGTTTTAAGTTCATTAAGTAAAACTATTTAAAATTTCTGGTGAGTGATACAAATTTTAGAAAATATTTATGTTAAAGATAAAAATTAAAATACCTTTCCGATAAGAAATTATTTATTATGATCTATTTCTATATCATATTATATAATTAGTGATAGTCAAAATTTCCTATTTGTCGTAAAATTAAATTTACTTATCATTAAAATGTTTTAAGAGGGAGTAAATTCACCACAAATTTTGAATAGTTTTACTTTATGAAAATTAATATGGCCTCACCAATCGACGTCCTCCCTCTTGAATTTTTATCGAAGGAACACCTATAGCCTGGGAAAATCAAGACAAATATCTTCGGGTAACCATCGACCACACTCTGTGTTGGAAAAAAACATATGCACTATCCTCGTGGCAAGATGTCTGGAGCTTTCCAGCAACTTGCCCCGTCAATAGAAACAAACTACTGTCTTTTCACAATAAATCCCTGCTGTACAAATCCTACATTCAACCGACTGCTGCATATGCTGCCCTTGTCTGGGCTTATGCAGCCAAATCTTCTGTTGAACTTCTCGAAAGAAAACAAAGCTCCATTCTTCGCTCCATCCATCAGGCACACCCACTCGTTACCAATGCTGTCATTAGAAGGGATCTCGCAATTTCGACCCTCCGCCAGTTTATCTACAATTCTGCTGTACGTTATTAGGGTCGTCTGAATCGGTTACCCAACGAAATTGTCGCTGGGTACCCCGATTATGATCCTTTCGAGACAGACAACAGGAGGAGGCCCAAGGCCGTCCTCTTTGCTCTTGGCCCTAGTTGATCGTCAATTTCTTCCTTTTCTCACCTTCATGACTGATCTTGACTGATCAGGGCCCTATGCCTACCCCCGTATCACATGATATGGAATCGCATGATGTCCACCTTTCAACACTGAAGATAAAGCGTTTTACGCTACGCCACTTCATTACGACCTAACTTCAGTCAGTCAGTCAGTTGAGAGCTTATACTGAACCTATTCTCTCGCATTGTTTAAAAAAACGGCCGTGCTACTGACCGTGGCTGTTGAGAAAGAATGGGAGCTATATAAACTGGGTACGTATGAAAGAACTTTGTTGTATGAAAGAACAAAGGTGTTAAATGAATTTTTATAAGTATTCTTTTCTAGAGAATAAAAAGTTTTCCAAAGACACAAACTTATTTGTAATTATGCCTTTACAAAACACCAGATCTTGCATCAAAATAAGACGGTCATGTCAATCATGAAGAATGTAACATTAAACTGTAGAGAGCCCGGTAATTTTTAAATATTTACTATCATAACTTTACTTTGACTAAGTTCCTGAAAGCTTATGTGCTGTCAAACAAGTGGACGGTTTCGTCAAGACTTGAAGGAAATGGAGCGAAAGCTAAAATTACTAGAGCAGGCTGTACATGACACAAATATATCCTGTGTCATATGCTAAAATATACCCTGAAATACACGATAAAATTCGAAAAATTTCGGAAGGAATAGCCTTTTTAATATAGTATAACATTTAAAAATTTTAAAAGAAGAGTCTGGGAAATTTTGAACGTAGCTTTAACCCTTTGACTGCCATTTCAGGAAATCCCCCTCCTCGAATCAAAGAAATCAGCGCATCTTGGGCGAACCACTGTCCAAATTGAAGTTATTGATGTCAAAAGTTTGAGAGCATTTATACTGTTAGCTATAACTTACTGAGAAAATTAATTTAGGAACTCGTATAAGTACCCTAAGGATAGGTAAAAGCATTAACTGAGAAAGAGTATGTATACGCTCGTCGAAGAGCATGCTCTTGGAAGTAGGGATTAAATTGTGATATAATTTCTTTTACAAGATGGTGCATTTTCTAATTAAAGTAGACCTTTATTGATTTTACTCTTTTTTATGAAAAAATTAGCAGAACTCTTTTTGTGAATGGTTTTTTAGTAAAACAATCGATAAAAATAATATTCATGTAAGTTACGGTGCTTAACAATGTTTTTTAAATTTTTATTCCTTGACTCAATCCAACTGAAAATTGTTTTGTTACGCATTTTGATCTAAGCTTCACATAATGTTTTCTTATACAGATGTCTTAAAATAGTATAAATCAAGGTTTCTCAAACTTTTTCTCTATTGAAACACTGTAGTTGTTTTTTTTTTTTTTCGACAAAGGACCTTGTGTAATGTCACGGAGAAAATTGTGAAAATCTAGTAAATTGTGCAGCCGAATGTTTTAATATTTAATATTTGATAGATTGTTTTAAGGAGAAAAATTATATTAAAAAATACGAAGAAAAATTTGAATTAAAATTTTCGTAATTATTGAGAAAGGCTCAAAATGGGAATTTGAGCACATACTGAAAATAGCTATTGGTAGAAGTTGCGCTTTTATCAATCGTTTTATAACAATGACAAATCGCATGTATAATAAATTATGGTGATTATCCAAACAGAAAATGCTAAGAACATATGATTATATAAGAAATACTTTATGAAATATTGATACGAGACGTTTTCTTAGCTAAGTAATTCCTTCAAGTGCTACTGGTAAAGAAAAGCACTCATAAAAAAATATATGTAGAGAGAAACAGTCCTGTGTGAGTAAGTATTATGATTAAAAATGAATTATTTTCTCTTAAAAGAAGAATAAAATAATACCAAAAAAATAGACAGATTACTGGTATTTTTACTTTTTTTTTATTTACACCACAAATTCAGATTTTTGGATTTTACTCGTTGTCATCGTTCTTGTTTCGAACACAATAAAATTTGCTGTGAGTGTATCGTTATTTACCAGGACTGTCTGTATAAGGCAAGGCAAGACATACAACTGAAGAAACACTCAAAATACTGGTGTTAAACGATAAAGTAATTAAAAAACTTTGTAAAAAACACACATAAGAAGTAAAAGGAAAAAGGATACGCGTTTCGTTCAAAAATTGTTTTGAACTTCTTCAGTCCAAGCCCTTCGACGTAAAGAACACAGGGAACTGACAAGAAGAACTAACAAGACATACAGTTAAGGCAGAAAAATTGAAGAGTCTGTGTAATATGTAGACTGCGATATAACAACAAACTAAATGCAATCAACTTTTTTGATTTATTGTACGTTTTCACTAAATGAAATTTACAATAAATTGTGAAAGCTGAGAACAGTGTTTCCTTTCTTGTTAAATGAATAATTATTCGCTTCTAAAGGAAAACGTAATTCGATAAGTTTTTCGAACGGCATGCGAAATTCTTAATTTTTAACGGACTATAACATTAGAAAAAGATTTCGCTTGAAATTTTTTAAATCTTTTTTTAAAAAATCATAAAGTAGCTCTAATTTATTAATATTCAAAGAAATCTTGCGCAGGAAATGATGGTACATCTTGCGAAATAAGCTAATACCAATGTATTCTAATACAATCATTTAAATGATATTGTAGAAAAAATGTTTATATAGTGGAAGAAAAAAAAATGTTTTGCTTCAAAATCCTCTTGTTGATTTAGCTGTTCAAACATTTCTTTTTTCATGCTAACCGTACTTCAAGTTTAGAATTTTACACTGTATAAACACTCAACATACTACTTTCCTTTGTAACATCAAATGAATTTCATAATCCTAAATGTTTATCCATGAATAAATAGCTTCGTGTTTTCACACGTTTACTTAATAGCTGAGTATACGTAAGTATCCTACTACACAGTCTGTTAACCAAAGATTAAGTATAATTTTAATTGAAATTACACTACATATATTTTACATAATTTTCAGCAAACATTTTTAAGTGAGGCCAAAAAATAACGTATAATCAATAAAATTCAACTAAAGTAGCAACTGTGTGACACGTGTAGAATACACTGAAAAAATATAAATTCTGTGTAGCATTAGGTATGGATTACTTTGCTTATTAAATTTGACTGACGGACTGAAAGTAGGATTACGGGAGTACCTGACGGGATCGTCTAACCTCCAGTTTGGCTAAAGATATGTCATAGAACAATATTTAGTGAGATGTAAAAGAAAAAAGTGGTTAGACCACGAGTAAGACTGAGTAATGCATTTTACTTATGGGAAAAAAAAAAGGAGAGAAAATTTTCAGTCAAGCCATAATCGCGAAAGAGAGAATTCATTTTAAGGACCGGATCCGGATGGTCTACCCAGCCTCCCCTCGTCGACTAGCGGAAAACTTTGTCTGGGTTGCTAGACTGAAATCAAATCAGGCCGGGAGAGACTCATAAAGAGACAGAGCGGCCTCGGGAGCTCGGCGGTTATCTCATTTAGAAGGCCGAGCTTGTCATGGAAACGTTTGGTTAACTTCTAGATTTGTGAGGTCAGTGAGTTAGTTCTAAGGTCCTTCCTAATAATTTTGTTCAAAATAGTGGGAGGACCGAATCTGATGGATCTTAGTAGTCTAGATTCCAGTTTGGATAGTTTATTTACATTATTCTTTGCTGAAAATGCCCAGACAGGAGCAGCATAAAGGCAGTCGGACTTACGAGAGCCTTGTAAGTCACCATTTTAGTTTGTAATTTATTTTTCTTAGTATATATGAGGCTGCTGACATCATGGAAGGCTCATGGAAGGCATTTCCCTCTGGTTTGGTTGATATGCCTTTTCCATGTTAAGCTACGATATAGAGTAACTCCTAGGTAGGTGGTAGAGTGAGCCCAGTTGATTGTCTTGTTGCCAACAACAATTCTGGAAGGAGGAGTTTTCCTTCCCATTGAGATTGCAGTGCACTTTTGTGCGTTTAATTTGATTTTCCAGTTTTTCATCCAAGGTTCAATAGCATCAAGGTGAGCTTCCAAAGCATTCTTTATGTATCTACTATTTGGATGTCTGGCAAGCTTATTAAATTTCTATGAACCGCCCAGGTGGTATAGTGCTAAAAATCTTTCTAGCGTAAATCAACCTTGTGGCTAAGGTTCTATCACATGTTGGGTCCGAGTTCAATTTCCGGCTGGGCCTTGATTATTAAATCGTTCGTCCTTTTTAAGGGGGTATAATATTAGTTTCACTGGGTGCCTCCAGAGTAAAATTACCAATACTTTGGGGTGTAGTAGTTAGCCACAATTAGTGGCGAATGCACATCTTCCATGTCTTCAGATTTTATTGAGATTTCCTCCACCACAATTTTCAAATAGTTTTATTAAGAGTTACTTTACTAATAGCTTTACTTTTAAGTTACTTTTGTTAACTCAAAATCACTGAACACTAATTTCATTGCGAAATCAATCAGGAAAGCCAAAGTACATAGTCTATTCTTGCAAATCCATTAAAATAAAAATAAGATTTGTGGTAAAATGCTAATAATATTTACTTTCCGCAAAATATTATTCGAATTCATTAATTAAATAGTTGTAGAAGTGTCTGTAAAAGGAAATATATTTGTGCTTGACACATCAGTTGCTAGGCGTATCAATATTTTATTAAATACGAACCAAATATCAACAACTATGAGAGAATAAAGAGATACAATTTTAGTTGTGATAATGGATATAAAAATAAACATTATAGCTGACACGTTGCAGCAATAATTTAAAAGCATTACGGAATAGAATCAACCACTATTTGTAAAGCATAAATTCTTTGAAAAATTTTCTAAAATAATAACCAGCCTCCAATCTTAATGCAAAATTTTTGCAATATTTTAAACAGAAAAATTACCGTTCAGAATAAGTGGTTGCTTATATGCCGTAATACTTGGCACCTATGCAGTGTATAGTACAGCTTCTTACATAATTTGTCTCTCTACATGGTTGGGATACGAGTAAAGTGGGAACAACCAACACCTCCTAGATAAAGAAAGCCTAACAACTCCTACGTCACCAAGCTTTGACGTCATCATTTGGCCTACACTTAAAAGTTTTATTTTCACAAAATAAAATGGTCTATTTACTCATGAATAATAATATTTTAATAATTTGAGATAAAAAATATAATTTTATGAAAAATGGCAGTTTTTAACCGTGAAGAATTAGATAATATGATAAGAAAATAGATCGAAATGAATAATTTTGTATGAGACAGGTATTTTAATTTTAATTCTTTATTTAAGATATTTTCTAATATTTGTAGCACCCACCAGAAATTTTAAATAGTTTTACTTTGTGAAACTAAAATTGTGATGACGTCATCACTTGAAGGCTTAATGATGACCTCAAAGTTTCAGTTCTTAGGATTCTTATATGTAGGAGGTGTTGGAACAACTCAGCCTGTTTTAGAGGATCTCTACTTTTCACTGTTGTAATACACATACACACACCCAGAGCTGTCAAACCTCTCTTTTTTTTTTCCGAAGATTCACCACCACAAATTTTGCACAGTTTTATTTTAAATTAAATTTTTGGGTAAAGTAATTAAAAAACTTTGTAAAAAACACACATAAGAAGTAAAAGGAAAAAGGATACGCGTTTCGTTCAAAAATTGTTTTGAACTTCTTCAGTCCAAGCCCTTCGACGTAAAGAACACAGGGAACTGAAAAGAGAAAAAAACAAGCAAGATGTTGCCACAAGGGGCAAAGAAAAGTCGAACAAAACCACGGAGAGGGGAGAGAAAAAAAAAAATTAAAAAAGGGGGATAAAAAAGGAAAGGAAAGAAGCACAAAAAATACAGAAATAAAAAAGGAATAAAGAAAAATTATAAAAAAGGGAACACACAAGTACAAACACACACACAAAAAAGAGAAAACAGAACAAACAAACAAAAAACAAATAGCACACGTATTTATTTATTGTTTTTTTTTAATTAAACCACGAACAGGACAGCACAATAAATATATATATAAATAATTTTTTTTTAAATAAAAACGAAAACGAAAGACAGTAACACACGTACGTACACATTAAAGAAACAGGGGAAAAAAAAAAGGGGGGGTAGACGAAGAAAGTGAAAAGAACCTTACAACAGCAACTTCCAAGCAGACGATGAACGAAAGGAACGGAAGAACCATCGTTCACAAGACGATCTAAGTGCTGGGTAATGGAAAAACCTTCCAAAAAATCCAGATGGGACAAAGACTGAGGAGTGCACAAAATCTTAGCCTTAGAAAACTGAAATCGATGATTGGAATTCCAACAATGTGAGGCAATAGAAGATTTTGAAAGTTCGTGCTTAGAGACATATCTCTCATGCTCTTTGAGCCTAAATTTGAGAGCTCTTCTGGTCTGACCAATATAGCCCAAATCACAAGATTCACAAGGAATATAATAAACACCCCAACGGTTCTCAGTAGGAATAGGATCTTTAAGGGAAGAAAATTTAAGTTTGTTAACAGGTTTAAAAATGACTTTGAAACCGAAATTTTTGAGAAGTTTAGAAATTTTGTAGCATAAAGGTGAAAAGAAAGGTAGTGCAATTAATTCGTTGTGAAAATTAATAGTACTAGTAGAAGTATTAGGCTTATTAAATTTAGAAACAGCTTTATCAATAATAGAGGGGCTAAAACCACGAGAAACAGCTAAGGATTTTAAGTAACAGTTTAAGTAAGTTTTTTTAGTAAGTTTTTTTTACAAAGTTTTTTAATTACTTTATCGTTTAACACCAGTATTTTGAGTGTTTTTTCAGTAAATTTTTGGGCTCATGATAAGTCTTCCCTGTTTCTAGTAATTATAATCTCCCGGGGTAATACTCAAAGCAAATTGTGTGTGTACAAGTTCGGGAAGCATACACATCCTGGATGAAGAGATATTATTTATTAGAGATGGGCGGTTCGACTCATTTTACTGATTCGAATCTCGACTCACTCACTACTTCGATGATAATCTTGAATCAATGAAACAACTAAAGAAATTTTCCCTCTCTCTGCGCCGAAAGCCGTACTATTTAAACACCCTTCACCCATTCATCGGGTTTCTTCTCCGCTGAGTTCTCGGGCAGCTAGCATCTCTCTCTCCTTGCTCGAGTAAAACTAGTGTTTAAACTGGCCGAAATGAAAATACAGGGGAGCTTCGTATGACCCCCTGGGCCTGTAAGATTAAAAGGTTAAGTTTGGTGTCAAAGCATTCGAAATTTTATGAATCGATGGGGGTATACGTCTAGGGGGGGACGAGAATCAATAAAAACGCGCTCCGATGGATAGTTTCCGAGATATACGTTAATTAATTATGGTAATTAGACTAATTAACCATGATTGAGGCTGAAAAGGACTGCAAACATGTAGAAATTGGCTCTGGGATGGTTTCCAGACTTTGGAGATGCCGCGGGAGGAGGCTAGTGTTTAAAATGCCCAAATTGAAAATATAGGGGAGCTTCGTATGACCCCCTGGGCCTGTAAAATTAAAAGGTTAAGTTTGGTGTCAAAGCATTCGAAATTTTAAGTATCGGTGGGGTGTTGAGTCCAGGGGGGGCCGAGAATCAATAAAAACGCGCTCCGGTGGATAGTTTCCGAGATATACGTTAATTAATTATGGTAATTAGACTAATAAACCATGGAGCTGTTTTTTCCGCGATCCGGCATCGTCATCAACGAAGAGAAAGCAGTAGCAAAAGCATCATAAGCTGGTATTGATCTCAGGATTTTCTTATCGCCGGCCTCAGAGGCGTAGCCAAGGGGGGGGGGGTAGGGGGGTCATAACCCCCCCATGAGGAATTTTTTGCCATACAAAATGTATATTCTTCACTACATTATCACACACACGTATACATATATATGAGTTGCAGTAGTCATAACCCCCCCCCTCATGAAAAATTTCTGGCTACGCCCCTGACCGGCCTGTATTTTTGACCTTTATCGAATTCGAGATTTCACTGAAATGAAAATGGGGATATCGGATATTTGATGTTGAAATAAAACCGATATGTCGATATTTATCGATTTTTGGCCCAGTCCTACTGAGGGGCTGCTGCCCCCCCCCCAAAAAAAATGGGACCCTTTACTTATCTTACAATTGAACTTTATCTTTAAATTTGATACCCAGCCCACCCCGAAATAAAATCCTGGCTACGCCACTGTCAATAACACTAACTACGCCCCTGCTTTAGACCCTATTTTGTATTTCTCTGAATTACGAAAGAAAATAAGATCATTTCTCTTAAACGAAAAACAAGGTAAAAAAAATATCTTAAACGAAATCTGCAGCAATAAAGCGAAATGTTATTTTGCTTACTACAAAGTCCTTTTGTGAGAGCGCTTAATACCGCCCTGTATCCTTCATTAAAAGTGACAAGCACAATCCTAACTTTATTTCATTCTATTTCCCTTCACATGAAAACCCGCCACCATGTAAACTTAACGTTCCGGGTTTTTTTTTTTTTTTTTTGAGGGTGGGGCAGGGGGACATATATTGAAGTTAAAAGTAGAAAAGGGATGTTTCATTAAATTTTAAACAAATATTAAATCAGCCAGACAAGTTGGAAGGAGGGAGCCCCCCCCGAGGGAAAAAGGTTTAAACAACTTTGAGACACCCCCCCCCCCGCTCTTCCACGAGCATTGGCGTAAATTGGCATGTAATATTTGGATGGGGTGACAAAATGTTTCCGATTGTATAAAATATCATTATTATAAATAGCTCTGATACTTGAAATTTCTTAATTTTTTTTTCGGGGGGAAGGGGGATTGACCCCTCTTGCCCTTAGGAAGTAACGCCTATGCCCCCCGCCAAAAGCAAACGATGTTCGACCCACTCCACACCCACAGACAGATAAAACTTTAAATCCGACCACCAACCAAGAAATGAAACACCAAAGATTCGAAAAAAAAACTTCAATTAAATGAAACATCCTTTCAACTCTTTTCGACTCCTTCGACTCTGAGTCGATAGAAGATTCGAAAAAAACCCCTCCAATTAAATGAAACATGCTTTCAACTCTTTTCGGCTCCTTTCGACTCTGAGTCGATAGAAGATTCGAAAAACTAACGAATCTCAACGATAGTATACAATCACCGAAACAGAGCGAAACACTGAATCAGTAAAGATTCGTTGCTGCACCAACTCAGTGACCAACTCAACCACACCCACTCATTTGCTGTTTCAAATCATCTATCGACTCAGAGTCGTAAAGAGTCGAAAAGAGTCGTAAAGAGTCGAAAAGAGTTGAAAGAGTAAATGAAAATCTCTGGGAACGCAAAGGGAAAATAAGTTTTCCTTCCCTTCGCACTTGGAATGTATTTCCCCGCAGTTGAGGGCTTGAGATTCGAATCACTAGATAGTGAGTGTAAAGACTGAGCCACTCAGTACCTAGATTCGAATCACTGATTCGACTCATCGAATTATTGGCCATCTCTATTATTTATTCATAGGTGCTGGTATTTTGGCCACCAGGTTTTGCTATGGAAGAGTCAGGTGACCAAGCGGTGTTTGTCCTAGATATAGAAAGCCTTACAAATCGTAAGTCATCAGACTTTGACGTCATCATTAGTGTATTAGAATCTGAACTGAACTGAAGTACGGTCTTAGTGGAGCGCCTTAGCAAAATTGCTTTATCTCCAGTGTGTAGTATTGTATCCTGTGGTACTTAATCTTGAGGAAGGGGGGGGGGGCATGGGCCCGGATCAGATAAAATAAGAAGGGGCGTGCAGATGAAAGGAAGGCACATTAGTGGCGCGCAAACGCAAAGAGGACGGCCTTGGGCCTTTATCCTGCTGTGGGGCTCAAAAGGGTCGTAGTCCGAGTATTCGGCTACGATATAGTTAAGTAGCTGGCTTAGGGTGCTATAGTAACGCACAGACAGTTCAATTTCATAAAGTAAAACTATTAATAATTTCTGGTGAATGCTCGGAATATTAATAAATTACTTTAATTAAACTTTAAAATTGAAGTACTTTTCTCATACAAAATTATTCAGTATGATCTATTTCCTTATCATATTATCTAATTAGTCATGATTAACAACTACCATTTGTCGTAAAATTATATTTTTTATCTCAAATTATTAAGATATTGCTCTTCATGGGTAAAACCACCAAAAAATTTTAATAGTTTTATTTTGTGGAAATAAAACTTTTGAATGTATGCGTAACGGTGACGTCGAAGTTTATTGACATAGGAGTTGTAAGGCTTTCGATATCTAGGAGGTGTAAGTGTGGCGGATTCCGTTCGACATAACCATGATAAAATGGCCACACATCTGGATCACATGACTACTCGAGTGCTAAAGAGTAAGACCAAACTGTCAGCACCGAAGCCCTTGTCGTCAACCATGATACACATGCATATCTACCAAATTTTGCGTTTTTTTCAGATTTTTGAATACAACTTTCGAACGGTTTCATTTTAATTAAGTATTCGGATGAATTTTAACACCAAAGATTATAAGATAAAAAATAGCAGTGGAAAATCTTCTGAAATAAGCGTAGAGGTTAACAGCTGAGCATGCGCCTGCTGGCAACACCTCCTACATATAGAAAGCCTAACAACTAAAACTTCGACGTCATCATTAGGCCTTCAAGTGATGACGTCATCACAGTTTTACTTTCACAAAGTAAAACTATTTAAAATTTCTGGTGGATGCTACAAATATTAGAAAATATCTTAAATAAAGTATTAAAATTAAAATATCTGTTTCATACAAAATTATTCATTTCGATCTATTTCCTTATCATATTACCTAATTTCTCACGGTTAAAAACTGCCATTTTTCATAAAATTGTATTCTATATCTCAAATTATTAAAATATTGTTATTCATGAGTAAATTCACCAGAAACTTTGTATATTTTTATTTTGTGAAAATAAAACTTTTAATGTGTAGGCCAAACGATGACGTCAAAGCTTGGTGACGTAGGAGTTGTTAGGCTTTCTTTATCTAAGAGGTGTTGCTGCTGGCAATCTGACCGTGCACATCGACTTTACGAATGGGCGTGGCTAAATCCTGAAAACCTTTCGAACAGGATACTTGTTTTGATTCAAAATGTGGTGCTTTGACATTTTTTTTAAAAGGGAATGAGATTGCTCATACTTCTAATATCTTAAATTTTGTATTTGATCTAGAAGTTGCTTTTTTGAAGTGGAAATGCTATTTTGGAGTATGTATAGCATAACTTATTAGTCTACCGTAAAATACAAAGTAATTCTAAGATGACATTAACACATGAAACATGAAATTTCGAAGTACTGTCTGTAAAATTATTTTCTCCGTACATTACTTGGAATTCAAAAATTTTGGGATTTCTATCCTTTTCAAAAACCTGGAATCCTAAAACAATCCTGATTTTTGTCATTTTCTCCGTGGCTTATTTTTTTTTTTCGCATATCACATAAAATGAGCTGAAGTGCATAAAATGAAATTTGTTAACATGGTAGAAGGTGACACAACTTAAATTTAGGCTTCGAGTTTTTCAAAATTTTAATTCTATTTTGCGAAAATTATTCAAAATGCAGAAATTTTTGTTTGAGCATAATGCTAAGGCTGCTGAAACAGCTGGGAAAAAATTAGTAACATGATATATGGTCACTTAACTTAAACGCCGAAATTTTTGAAGATTTTGATTAAATATTGCGATTCCGTGAAAATGTCTTCAAAATGTAAATTTTTGTTCGGTCACCCCTTAAAACCCTGAAACGAATAAAATAAAATTTACTGTTATATAAGGTGGTCACTTAAACGATACGCATCGATTGTTTTTTTTTTTTTTTTTTTTTTTTTGTATTTTCTGAATAGGATGTGATATTTTGCGAAATACTGTTCAAAATGTGTAATTAAAAATAAATAATCATAATACCACATTTGAAGTTGGTAAACTGGAACTGGAAGGAGTTCGTGTTATCCTTGAAGATTTTATTGTTTATATCAACGGTCAACTGTAAAATCGACACTTCTGAACTTTTAATCAGATAGTTATCGCATTCGTTAGCTAACATCGCTCATGATTAAACTGCCACTTGTTTATACTACTTTATGATTGAAAATATTGGGCCTTTTAAATGTTGATGAGCTTGGAATGTTTTACTCTTGTGAAAATTTTACTTCAAAATTGAGCAATTTTCTCATGAATTACGAAATTTTTCATAATATTAGTAATAATAACTATCCCAAAAGATAAAACAAAGTCGTTTTTGTAATATCTATTCTTATTTATCTAGTCTAAACTTTTAGGAAGGTAGAGGATTGATCACACAAACTACCCTAGCACACAAAAATTCTGGGTCCAATTAAAAATGTTGTAGTTTTCTATGTCATGTTGTTTAAAACTTTTAAAGGGGAATTAAAAAATTTGTAAAGTTTTTGTATCCACTTGTGGTAGATTTTCCTAAAACTAGGATCATTCAGAGAAAAATTTTAAATAAATGACAATAGACATTAAGTGATTTTTTTTATTAATTTCAAAGGCCAAGCAAATAATTATTAATGGCGATCAAATGGCAGTATTTTTTAATTCTTGGAGCAACTTCCTTAAAATAATTCACTTTACAATAAATAATTAGTGCATCAGTTTTCTAAATATTTTTCATTAATATCTCAGCAGTCACCTGCAGATATTCCCAAATTTCGGAGGGGAATTTAAGTTCCCGAAGTAAGCAAAAACTTTGTGAGAGTGAAAAAAAAATCACTTATATTGTAAAATAAGGTGCTATTGTACTCTGCGAAGACGTCAGTCAGCATGAAACATGGGTTATGATTTGCAAGTAAAATCTTATGTAGACAAATTAATAACATATAATAGGAGATAACATATTTCTTTATTTCATACATTCTACTTGTATACAGGATGTTTCTAAAGGGTCTGAACAACATTTTAGGGGAGATAGTGCACATCACAAGGACTAAGAATTTTACAAGAAACAATGAACGCAAGCGCCTATAAGAGCCAGGTGGGTTATATTTAACAGACATTGTTTGCAGACTCCATGTACTTGAGTAATGAAGTAACTGTGACTTAACTGTAACTGTATAGCGATCTCTGTATTTTTTGTATTTGTGTCAGTCTAATACAGAACAAAGATTTAACATGGCGTAGTCATGGTTGAACTTTAACAAGTCAAAATCTAAGAACATAATTAGATATTCCAAAATGGAATCGTATTTAAGGCCATCAAGATGCTTAAATTTAAGAGGAAATGTTGTTGTGGAACGAATTGTGTGCAATTGCCGAGTTCAGCAGTCGAGTGAGTGTTTCGACGAATTTCTTACTGACTTGCGTAAGCTGATTAAATATTGTGAATATGGAGACTTGTGTGATTCAATATTGGGAGATCGTATCGTCTTGGGAATAGATGACAAACAACTGCAGGGAATGCTGTTACGTGAAACTTCATTAACTTTAGAAAAGACTATTTAATTTTGCAAAGCTGACGAAATCGGAAAGAAACAGCATGCTATTGTACAGCGGAAGGAGGAAGTAAACTTTCTCAGTCGAGAAGGTATACCCCGCACCGGAAAGCTGGAGAGGAGGGAGCTTCAATGCTCCATCGTAAGAACGATTTCTTTAAGAACAATTTGGCAGGAAAAACTCTTAACACGCCCAAATACTCATGTATTTATTTGTGTAAAAAGTACAATACTAAACACGCTGGAGCACAGTGCCCAGCTTTTGGAAAGGTTTGCAAAGTGTATAAGGCGAGAGGGCATTTTGCAGTTGGATGCAAATTTAGAAAACGAGTGAATGTTGTTGAGGAAAGTGTGATAGTAGATTCTGTATTTGGCAATATAAATTCTTGATATTGCTATACACAGTTGATTATGACACAGTTGATATATACTTGATTCTGTGAACTGTGATTCTAGTTGGATACAAGAAATACAGGTAAGAGATAAAGTTTTAGCCTTTAAAATTCATACTGGGTCATCTGTAAATATCACTTCTAATGATATATTTAAATCTTTGAATTGTAATTCTAACATTAGACCCACTGATTTCGTGTTGGAGGGCTTTTGGGAAGTCAGATAAAACCATTGGGTATTACTGATTTGGAGTGTAAATTTGAAAATTTGTAAAACGCTTAGAATTTGTTGTTGCGAATTGTAAAAGTAATTCTTGATTGGAAGTAATTGTAAAAGTATTACTTGGGCTATCTGGTTGTGAAGAACTGGGTCTTATTAATAGGCAGAAGGTTAATACTGTTGAGTTAATGTTAGCATTTAAATGTTGAATTTTTAAGAAAGATTTTTTAAGGTGCTAAAGGTTAAATGAAAGGAATAAAAAGTGTAATAATGATGTCTCTCATCGCATGAAATTGTAAAATCGGCGGTATAGTAGGCATATTGCTGGAGGAGTTAACACAACCCATTGCGCACTTTTTAAAATCCGTATGTTCCAATATTTTACGATTTCATGCATAATATCCGTATTGAAACAATCAGTCAGCTAAATACATTGATAAGATGTAGAATTGTTTCACTTTATGTTTCTTTCGTGCAGCCATTAACAGATAAGAGGTTCATAAAGGTCTTAATCCTAGTGAAGTGCACTATTTCCCTTAAAATTTTGTACAGACGCTGTAGAAACACTCTGTATGTACTACATATTAAACACATGAAATTCAGAATATTAAGTTAATTTCAAATTCAACATTCATCACTCTCTATCGATTCGTGTTTTACTTGTGAACATTTTTTTTTTAATCATTTACTTTATGACCGCTTTTTGTGAACTTGATGACCGCAATAACCTACACCAATTTTCTCTAGAAATAGGAAACATGCCATCTACGTGAATTAATTTGATTAATTTGTAAGTTAGCTCATCTTCTAAGAAAAATTCGCTATTTTTCTTTTTTTTCCCAAGACATTTCAAAAATTTGACATATTAATATGTCGGAATTGATAAAATTGTTCAAAAACACTATCTGAAATAAAAAATTAAAAACTTTCAAAAACATGTTCAGACAGTCTCTATCGGAACATATTAAAACAAATGTCTGAGATTCTAATCATAAAAACGATTTCAAAACGGCGCATTTTCAGCAGTGGAATGTTTACAAAGAATGTGTTGTACGAGCCAGTCTTTTAGCTCAAAAGCAGATGAGGCAGACCAAAACTCGAGTAGATGTTTTTACAAATCTTTAATGGTAAACGTTTTTGTTCATTTTTAAACTGATTTTAAAGATATATAGATTCTAAAACTTATCTAGTAATAATCTAAAACCTCAACGATTTTCCATTGCGGAAAAATAACTTCGCTTTAATTTAGTTCAGCATTACATCTAAAAATAAACTTGTGGCATAGGTTGGTTTAATTGTTTGTTTGTATTTGCTAAGGCAAAACTAACTCGAGGGCTATTAACGCATATTCAGGTTGCATGTAAAGAAAACCGCCCCAAACTCTAGACCGTTAGATCGACAGCCACTCGATAGGCCAGAACCCTGGACCTTCACACTTCAGCCATCTATCATGATCAGTGTCTTTACCCACTCCGCCATTGTGGATCCCACGATGACTTTCGATTTGATTACATAAAAAATCACACATTCTACAGACAAGTGCGACTCTATGGCTCTTTTGTGCAGTTTGTGGGGTCAATTTCGAGTTCTCTCCTTCCTATGTTGCCCTCTAGTACCGGGCACTGTTTATCTGCAGAAATAAAGAATTTTTTTTTCTGCTGTGGATCACCCGGCATTGTGGAGAGCATGGCAATGAGATTGCTGATTTATTGGCCAAAAAAGGTGCTTTAACTCTGCAAACGTCTCCTTCTAGTGTGTTGGAAAAGATCTTTTTGACGAGAGAACATCTTAAAAGGCCAAATATCGGTTGACAGAGTTTAGCCTCGCCATCACCCCTACTCATGTTTGTCTTCTGAAGGAGAAGCTCTGCCTGAAGACGTAGCTGACGAGATATACAGGCTGCGGTGCTGACATTTTGGTCACATTTTCTTGCACTAGAAGAGTCGTGTTACGTAGGGGGTGTGACCGTCTTACTCTGGTTATCTCGTACCAAGATGGCCACACTCACCTTGGTCATATGACGCTTCGGATGCAAAATGAGCGGCCAAAATATCAACACCGTAGAGTGTATATCTTCACGGCTTCAAGATAGTTCCGCTAAGCCCTCTCTGCAAACTTTGCAATCTAGTTCGTGCTCTAGATGGCGACCACCTATCTAATTCACTGCCGTGCGCTGACTAAGCGTGGTCTTCTCAATCGTTTCCAGGAGACCAGAGGCCGTTTTGATTCATAGACTACTTGCTACAGATTATTTGTTTGATTATTCTGAGTCGCTTTGATTATTCTTTTTTGCTCCATTTTTATCCCATAGTTGTCGTTTAAATCTTCCCGCTTTGGAAAAAAAAATCAACGGCTATAAGCAAGAAATGATGTATAAATACATGTCCGCCCAACGAAATCGCATCCATGAAATAGGAAACTGTTTTCTGTAATGATATAGTAAAAAATATGCAAAATGTAAGCATTTGCTCAATTTTCATTTTTAAATATCTCCAAAAGGATATTGTCCGAAAAAGGGAAAATTTAAAGGCTCCCAAAAATATATCTAGACATAACTAACTGCGTTTCTACTATGAATAGGCTGCAACAAATATCTGAGACTCTAAGAATATAAAATATGCATTTCAAAACCACGTCCTTTCAACAATGAGCTGTTTATAAAACATCTATTTTATTCTTTTTTTTTTTTCGTGGAAGCGAAACTATGAGAAGAAAGAGAATAGAAAAGAAGTCTGGGTAGAGGAGCTTTATTGAATGCCTTTTGCAGACATATTTTCCAAAGCATTTTAAAAGAAAAAAGGATTCCCTTATAAAAGAATTTTGTTTAGCAAAACCAAGTTGATTCTTATACATTCTTACGCATCTTTTAGCCTGTCGAATGGAAGAATCATTCGCTATTTCGGAAAAGCAGAAAAAATGTTGACTTTGTTATTTTTTATAGAAAATGTAAATTTGTTTAAGAATATTTTCAAGAATTTCTGAAGTATAGAATATGTTAAATAAAATTAGTATTAGTTTAAATTTAAATTCTCCAGTTATTTTGCTCATTGTTTATCTATTTATGCTTTTTTAAATTTACATTAAATGTAGTAACAAAACTGAAAACAATTCAGTTAGGAAAAAAGGGCTGTTTAGACAAAAAAAGACTGGACCCTCAGAATAAGGCTTCTAGGTCGGACCAGGGTTGGCCTTCGATCAAGAAGTTAAATCTATGTTCCATTAGCCTTCAACCGCAGTCATGTGCAGACAAACTGTATCATCAAGTAGATTAGAAAACTTAAAACATAATGCATCCAGGCAAATGCTGAATGATGGATCTAAGTAGATTTTGCTAAATAATTATTTGACAATTAAATTTCCGCCACCGTTAAAAATGAATCTCAGAAAATTTTCAAGTTAAGAATAAATTGCATTTTTATTATTTATAATTTAAAAAAGAGTATACTTATTAGCGAATTTGCATTTGAATAATAATTATTATTTAAAATTTCTGTCCTTTACTGAAAATTTCAGATTTTACAGCACCAGAAAGTTATAAGAATATGAATTTATAAAATAGTTTTCCGTCTGTCCACTTATCACATAGTTAATCCTCTATAAATGAAACACATATATTCTCAGAAGTTGGCCATTTGCAACCATAACCTTGGAAAGCTAGAAGCGCTAACTTAAAACCAACTAACTAAACGGAAGTCAGGTGGAAAGTGAAAGTTTGTACTACAAAATTAAAATTCTGGTTGCTTTTCCTAATTTTATCTAATTTATTATTGTTCAAATTTATTTTTGGAATTACATAAAAGTACGCTTAAAATTATGCCGTCTCACTTCTTCAGTACCAGTCAATTATAAAAACTTTTAGAAAAAGTCCTGTGGTTTTCTGTGTTTGCCACTAAAGTTGTTACATTTTTATAAGTTTTACTTAATCATGTTTATAATTTGTGCTGTTCTTTTGTTTATTAATCATGGCTGAACACAACCAGTTTCCTGGTGTGGTGATTTCCCGAATTAACCGCTGCATTACTGATCAACTTTCATTTCTCGCCACCCAGAATAGCATTAGGTGGCATCCCTTACTCTGTTAACTCCACATTAGATAGTCAGCTGAATTTGAGTCTATTGCAGTGCAACGGCGTAATTATTAAATATTCCCTTTTTAAAAATGTATTGTATTTAAGGAGCTCTTAGAAGAACTACAGCTCTATAATACATTTTATTGCTCTAAAACGCCTTTAAGTGGAGTGCGTTTTTCTGATACATTAAAAGGCGCTTTAAAATATTTTGTTATTGCAAGCAATTTAGTATTCAGTTTTATTGTTGGATAAGAAATAGTTCCATTATTAAATTACATTCACTTGTTGATTTCAATTGAAAATTTGCCACTTTAAGATACGGAATAAATACAGAAAAACAAGTCTTCAATCTCTCTCTCTTGTCAAAATAGAAGATAAATTATTTTACCCCCATTTTTCCTTATCAACAGCATCAGAAAACATCTCCATGATTTTTCACTGTCGTACATTTGATGCCGGTGCTATAAATTATCTCAGCTTGGATTATGGCATTAAAAGACCTCACACAACACTTAATCTCCTTGTAGGAAATAAAGTGTTTTGCGATTTATGGGAATAACAAGGACCTTTACCCTATGCCATATATGTCTTTTTTATGAAGTTTGTTTGAAGAATAACATAAAAAGATATAAGTAACAATCATTTCATGCTTCATAAAACTAAGAACTGCATAAACTTCCGAGTGGCAAGGAAAACTGTAAGATTTCACCGTGGTAATTTTTTTTTACTGTGATGTGATAAAATTTCTTAAATACTAGTGCAGTCTTTTTCTGTTTGTAATTACAGAGATACACCGAAATATAAAATTCAATTTCGTACTATATAAATTCAGAATCTTCAAAATTTAATCTAAAAGTAAAAAAAAAAAGTTCTGTATATTTTCACTACTGTAAAATTTATTTATATATCTAATTTATTTTATGTAGACGTAAACAAGAGGCTTTTTCCTCTACTTCAAATTACATATATATATATATATATATATATATATATTACATACGTGTTAAAAAAATCTAAAAAAACTTTCTAAAATATGTGTTAAAAATTATTTCTTCTGTTTGGTTCCTTATCAAAATTTTATTCCTCCCTTTCTGTTATTGTACTTGTAATGAAATTATAATGAAAGCAAAATAACTGTAAAAAAATGTTTGTGGTTCTGCACAGCTCATTGCTGAAATGGGGAAGTAACTGGGTGATGCGATTCTTCCCTATGAGAGTAATATTTAAAGCATTAAACTTTATCGGTAATTTACTCTAAAAGGTAATATTGTAACAATGATTAGCAGTCGGTTTATCAAGATATAATTGAAATTAATATAAATAAATTAATATTATAATGCGGCTAAAAAGTGTAACATTTTAATTTAGACGTAATAATACTGACAGTTAAATTATGCACTAAAAAGCCCATTGCGTGTTTTTCGTGGGAATTATGATGTGGATATTTACCATGCAATTAGTTCGAGATGCGGGAAGTTTTCTAGTTTATGTAGCATAGCTACCAACTCTTTCCATTTAATTAGATAATTTTTGCCACTGTTTTTTACTTAGCAATTTAAATTTAAAATAAGTCCACATTTATTATTTAGCGTAGCACCGATTAAGAATCAAGGTAAAAAATTGGCGATGAAATTGGAAAAGTTGGTAGCTATGATATAGGGTTGACACAGGTGAAAGGGACTCTTGAATAATCAGAAACATTATCAGGAACCTCAGGGTAAGCTGCAAATTCTGTACCAAAACGTGGAAAATATTCAAGTATATCCAAGAAAATTAATTAAAGTCTGTAGTTCTAAAGAATTTTTACATGTTTCTAATGCATAAAAATTTTTATGATTTGACATAGGTACACAACAGTTGCTTATACAGTATATTTTTAAGGGGCAAGTTCAACCAAAAAAGAAAAAAAAAAGAGGTGAAAACCTAAACTGAATGCATAATAAACAAGGTGTTGTCCTAAAGTAATAAAATGCTGAGACAGGTTAATGCCCATAAAAGCTGAGCTTGTGGGAGTCAAGAAATTAGCTCTGTGGCTACAGACAATATAAACTACCAGCCTTCGGAGAACAGCTTTGGCCGTCGATGGCCGCTTCGCGGCCAAAATCTGCATAGAGTACACGGGCGCTTTCGCGACTGGCTTGTGCAACCTACGGCACACGAGCCTCTTCGCGACCAAAATTTGCAACCTACGTGCCATCCGCTTTCGACAACCATCTGGTCCGACCGCTTCACGTCCAGCCGATGCAACGTACGGAGCGCTTTACACGTTTCGGTGAGCGGCCGCATCCGGCGATCAGCTGTTCGCCGACGGCATCTTCGCGATCAAAAAGTGCAACTTATGGGCTATCCACCTTCCTGGCCGCCTGGTCCACTAACGGGCCGCTTCGAAAAAGAAATTGTACAACCTACGGGTCTCTCACCTTCGGCGACCAGCTGAATGAAAGCTCAATAGTTTGTCCGTAAATGTATATTTTTTAAATTCAATATACCCGGTCGCGCGGACCGCGTGCAACGACCGCACCTGATATATGTCCTCTTCTACATGTCTGTGTGCTAACAGTGATTTTTCGCTAATACCTATGCAGCAGTCGTCAGTATATTAACCAGTCTTCCTGCCGCAACGTGAACACAGAAGAGAAGGAGGGGAATGTTAACTCTGTCAGTCTAACAACTACGTCTGTGATTTTATTTTTTTAAAATTGGAGTCGTGTTTCAACAACTCAACTCTGAACTTTCGAATTTCTTTCTGTTGAATACCATATGTTAAGAAAACAGAAAGAAATTCTAGATTTCAGAGGTGAGTTGTTGCAACACGACTCCAATTTTTTAAAAATAAAATCACAGACGTAGTCGTTAGACTGACTGACACAGTTAACAGAGACGCGAACTCTACCTTACGGGTCGGCAATTTTTTAAGCGAATTTCCACGGGCCAGCAATACTGTACGGCTTCCCGGCTAGTAATAATATATTTACCACAAAAACAAAACAAACGACACCAAATTAATCCAAATAAAAAACATGATCCAAAAACGTTGAAATCAAAATCCATTAAAGTAAGTTTTCACAAAAAGCTACATTTAAACCCCTTTAATGTTTAAAAACACTGCGGTTAACATAATTTACGCGATCAAATTAACCTAAATAAAAGCTATGATCCAACAACGTTGAAATCAAAATCCTTTAAAATAAGTTTTTTCAAATGAAGAGAGCAATGGCAACTTTTTAAGATGTTAAAAAAAACTTCCTACAACAATGAATTATAAATTAAACAAATGCTTATGGATTTACGACAAAAAGAAAATAAAACAATCCTAAAAAAACTTACAATCCAGCAAAGTTGAAATCCATCCGGTTAAATGAATTCAAAGTTAAACAAACGCTTATGATAAAAACGTGTCACCAAAACAATCTAAACACTCAATTAAACACTTCAAAATTAAACAAACGCTTATGGATTTATGACATAAATAAAACAAATGTCCCAAAACAATCGAAATAAAAGTTACGATCTAACAATGTTGAAATCAAAATCCATCCGGTTAAACGAATTCAAAATTAAACAAACGCTGTCACCAAAACAATCTAAAACACTGAAACACGTTTAAAATACGATTTCGCAAATGTCACGATATTAACATTTAAAAACACTCCGGTGAGAGCAATGGAAAAAAAAAATGACTTCCACAAACAACTACAGTACACGTTTACATTCTCATCTCAAAGAATGTTGCCAATTTCTAAAAAAGAATTCCTACGAATGGGTGTTAAAGTGTTGTACAAATAAAATTTTATTAAATAAAACTGTCCTTGCATTGCTTGTCACACAAAAAGAGTCTCTATGACGTCATCTAATCGATCTGCGCTAGAGATTATGTTCCGTGATTTTTTTTTTCAAATAATCAATGAATGGATCGTGTCGCTTCGCTTCTCTGTTTACTTTTTAAGGCGTGATATCTCTCTAGATATTTATGGTTGAAAGTAGCTGCAAGTTAGAAAAATGTTAATTGTTAGAGATGTTTCGAACTGCATAAAAAGTTTCTGAGATAAAAATGTCGTTTTCATCAAAATTTCAACATCGCTGCAGATGCGCCGGGAGCGATCTGTCGATCCCGGAATTGTGACAGACAACGGGTTTTATTATTTATATAAACGAATTTTATGCTCCCTGGAAAAGCTATAATTTATAAAATCCGTTATATGCCTCATACTTGCTATCTGATTGATAATTTAGGTTCTTTGCTTTAAAGCTACTTCTATTTCGAATCCGTTATGTATTATTCATTAAATGGCTATTTTCAAGACTAGCTTGCTTTCAAGTTTTGTTTCCGAAATTCCTGGGTGTAAACACCCTAACATCGCTCGCAAGAACACATTCGGATTCAGATTAAAATTAAATAAACTTAACAAAAATAGTGGTGGAAAATCTTCAAAAAAAAAAAAAACCCAGCAAATGTTAGTTTATTATGCATGTTTAATTAAATACACATTGTATTTCCAAAAGTGGTGAATGCTTTCTCGTTGGAACACGAAATAATCGATGGCCTCCCACATCATACCCAAAGCTGTTCTCCACGGGACACCACCCCTTCAGACAGTTAACATGGTTAATATTTCAATGATGTATATTACTCTCTGTCATTATCAACTCGGTGATCGGTATATTATCTGAAGGATAATTGCATTCAGTCAGAAACTAGTAAAATACGGAGTTATATTATCATGTGTCTAACAGATTTACAGTTAATTAGTGCTATTCCATGCGTGTAAAATAACTATCACATTTATAAAAGCATAAAAATTTAAATCTCCAGCATTTCGTTTTATTAGATGTAACTAAGCCTACAATGTTTCTTCTAAGTTAGCTCTAGTCTTTTACGCTTGTTTCTCTGAAGCATTTTCGGTTCAATTCAGTACAAATCATGCAAATAATGGCGGCGCGCCGGTAGGAGCTAGAGGGGCTCGTCCACACTCTCTAGATATATAAAGAATTTGCACGTGAAGCTTTGACGTCATCACTACATGACGTCATCAAAGTTTTGTTTTCACAAAGGGTATCTATTTTTGATTTGTAGTGAATTTTCTCACTCATAAAACTTTTTAATTATTTAAGATAAAAAAATTAATTTTACGACAATTGACAATTTTCGACCATCCCTAATTGTTATAATATGATTCAGAAGTAGATCACAATGAATTATTTTGCATCAGAAAGGCATTTTAATTTTTTTCTTTAATATAGGAATACTTTCTAATATTTTAAGCACACACCAGAAATTTTAAATATTGTAACTTTTTGAGGATACTACTGCCATGTTAATTGAGGATGCCTAGTGATTACGTGAAAGCTGCAGTTGGTAGGTCTTACAACAAGAAGGTGTTGGGCTTTATCACGCCTTTTGATTTAAAAGGTTTTTCTGTTCCAGTGTGTATTTTAATGCTTTGATTTTTTTTAATGCACTAGTTTTATGTAGTTTGAAATGTATCAACGCGTCCTACATATAGAAAGCCTTACAACTACTACGTCACCAACGTTTGACATCATCACTTGGCCTACATCTAATAGTTTTATTTTCACAATATAAGACTATTAAAATTTTCTGGTAAATACTACAAATATTAAAAAAAATCTTATATTAAACATTAAAATTAAAATATATTTCTCATACAAAAGTATTCACTATGATCTATTTCTTTATCACATTATCTAATTAGTTATGGTTAAAAACTGACATTTGTCGTAAAATTATATTTTTAATTTTCAAATTATTAAAATATTGCCAATCATAGGTAAATTCACCAGAAATTTTTAATAGCTTTATTTTGTCACAATCAAACTTTTAAATTTAGCACAAATGATGACGTCAAAGCTTGGTGACATAACAGTTGTAAGGCTTTCTATATATAGGAGGTGTTGAATGTATCCATTAAGAAATCTCTTAAAAGAACGCTAGTTATTTTAATTTCTACCATCTCACACACTGTACGGCGGATTAATGCAATTTTTAGGGTGGGTGCGGCTTGTTGGAAGATTCATATATATATATATTTTATGAAAGTAAAACACAATCGTTTTGATTAATTTCTTTTCCTCAGAGTGGTTGGTCAAACCCCTCCGCCCCCCTTTAATCCAACTTTGGCATATACTCCAGGAAACTAATCGCTGTCCTTAATTTTGACGCCTTTCTCCGTGGATCGAGTAGGCATATTTGGCTATTTATTACAAAAACTATGTTGAAGAGTGGTTAACTTGATTTCAGAAAGGCTTACTTAACGCAGTTTTATGGGACCGTCCACAGAATGGTGTTCTTCACAACAGCTGGATGGATTTCACCAGTTCTATCGTTATTGGCGAAAATAACCCACACCGTAAGACATAATTTTTTTACGTACGATCTATCTTATAAAGCATTTTACTGCATAATTAATATATATTTCACTAGTTTATTTTCATGATGTACTTGAACATGAACATGTATTTACATTAAGCGCATTTCATTTTAATAACACTGATTTTAGAATAATAAGTAGGTTTAAAAATTATGAATAAACGCCTATACTGAATATAAATATTAAAGAAATATTTAAAGTATATGGGAAAATGGATTTTTGGTTAATAATAGAACATATTTTTAAAGGACATGGTTAAATTGTACATCTACAAAACTTGTGAAATACCTTTGCTAATCATTTTTCATTTGAAAACATTTAAATACAGAACACTGTGTGCACAAGAAAGTGTTCTATGTACATACACTCACTCAAAAGAAAGTAATCGAGTATGAGCTAAATTTCTTTCTTTATTCAGTGTTGTGAATAATTAATCAATTTTTGATAAAACACACCATTTAAAAGAAATACGAGAAGTTATTCGCAACAGGATTCACTTTTTACGAAGAATAATAGTTTAGTCATGAAACTGACTTACGTTAAAATACTTTTTGAAAGAGGGTACTTCATTTTCAAGCTAATTTGAACATCGCTTCTTCATCTGTTTAAAATTGAATATCCGGCTTTATTTTGTTGTTATTAGAGATGGCCAATGATTCGATGATTCGAATCAGTGATTCGAATCTTGGTACTGAGTAGCTCAGTCTTTACCCTCACTCTCTACTGATTCGAATCTCAAGCCCTCAACTGTGGAGAAATACATTCCAAGTGCGAAGGGAAGGAAAACTTATTTTCCCTTTGCCGTTCCGAGAGATTTTCCCTTACTCTTTCAACTCTTTTCGACTCTTTACGACTCTTTTCGACTCTTTACGACTCTGAGTCGATAGATGATTTGAAACAGCAAATGAGTGGGTGTGGCTGAGTTGGTCACTGAGTTGGTGCAGCAACGAATCTTTACTGATTCAGTGTTTCGCTCTGTTTCGGTGATTGTATACGATCGTTGAGATTCGTTAGTTTTTCGAATCTTCTATCGACTCAGAGTCGAAAAGAGTTGAAAGGATGTTTCATTTAATTGGAGTTTTCTTTTTTCGAATCTTCTATCGACTCAGAGTCGAAAGGAGTCGAAAAGAGTTGAAAGGATGTTTCATTTAATTGGAGTTTTTTTTCGAATCTTTGGTGTTTCATTTGTTGGTTGGTGGTCGGATATTTTATCTGTCTGTGGGTGTGGAGTGGGTCGAACATCGTTTGCATTTGGCGGGGGGCATAGGCGTTTCTTCCTAAGGGCAAGAGGGGTCAATCCCCCCCCCCGAAAAAAAATTAAAAAAATTCAAGTATCAGAGCTATTTATAATAATGATATTTTCTACAATCGGAAACATTTTGTCACCCCATTCAAATATTACATGCCAATTTACGCCAATGCTCGCGGAAGAGCGGGGGGTGTCTCAAAGTTGTTTAAACCTTTTTCCCTCAGGGGACTCCCTCCTTCCAACTTGTCTGGCTGGTTTAATATTTGTTTAAAATTTAATGAAACATCCCTTTTCTACTTTTAATTTCAATATATGTCCCCTGCCCCCACCCTCAAAAAAAAAAAAAAAAAAAAAAAAAAAAAAAATAGAAAAAGAAACGGAACGTTAAGTTTACATGGTGGCGGGTTTTCATGTGAAGGGAAATAGAATGAAATAAAGTTAGGATTGTGCTTGTCACTTTTAATGAAGGATACAGGGGCGGTATTAAGCGCTTTCACAAATGGAGTAAGCAAAATAACATTTCGCTTTATTGCTGCAGATTTCGTTTAAGATATTTTTTTTACCTTGTTTGTCGTTTAAGGGGAATGATTTTATTTTCTTTCGTAATTCAGAGAAATACAAAATAGAGTCTAAAGCAGTGGCGTAGTTAGTGTTATTGACAGTGGCGTAGCCAGGATTTTAATTCGGGGTGGGTTGGGTATCAAATTTAAAGATAAAGTTCAATTGTAAGCTAAGTAAAGGGTCCCATTTTTGGGGGGGGGGGCAGCAGCCCCTCAGTAGGCCAAAAATCGATATATATCGACATATCGGTTTTATTTCAACATCAAATATCCGATATTCCCATTTTCATTTCAGTGAAATCTAGAATTCGATAAAGGTCAAAAATACAGGCCGGCTAGGCGCGTAGCCAGAAATTTTTCATGGGGGGGTTATGACTACTGCAACTCATATATATGTATACGTGTGTGTGATAATGTAGTGAAGAATATACATTTTGTATGGCAAAAAATTCCTCATGGGGGGGGTTATGACCCCCCTAACCCCCCCCCCTTGGCTACGCCTCTGAGGCCGGCGATAAGAAAATCCTGAGATCAATACCAGCTTGTGATGCTTTTGCTACTGCTTTCTCTCCGTTAATAACGATGCCGGATCGCGGAAAAAACAGCTCTATTGTTTATTAGTCTAATTACCATAATTAATCAACGTATATCTCGGAAACTAACCACAGGCGCGCGTTTTTAGATTCTCGACCCCCCCTAGTCTCAACACCCCACCGATACTTAAAATTTCGAATGCTTTGACACCAAAATTAACCTTTTAATCTTACAGGCCCAGGGGGCAAGGGCGGATCCAGAAACTTTCTTCGGAGGGGGCGCAAATCGTGAATACTCATTTCATCTAGTGTAAAGCACACTTAATATTGGTGAAAGCTCTATTTATCTAGTGTAAATACATTTTTCTCGGAGGGGGCGCGCGCCCCCTGCGCCCTCCCCCTGGATCCGCCTTTGCCAGGGGGTCATACGAAGCTCCCCTATATTTTCAATTTTGGCTTTTTAAACACTAGCCTCCTCCGGCGGCATCTCCAAAGTCTGGAAACCATCCCAGAGCCAATTTCTACATGTTTGCAGTCCTTTTAAGCCTCAATCATGGTTAATTAGTCTAATTACCATAATTAATTAACATATATCTTGGAAACCATACATCGGAGCGCGTTTTTATTGATTCTCGACCCCCCCCCCCTAGACGTATACCC
Source organism: Cheiracanthium punctorium (assembly GCA_038373885.1). Classification (NCBI taxonomy): domain Eukaryota; kingdom Metazoa; phylum Arthropoda; class Arachnida; order Araneae; family Cheiracanthiidae; genus Cheiracanthium; species Cheiracanthium punctorium. The sequence continues at coordinate 160,956 of JAWZYV010013431.1, forward strand.
CCATCGATACATAAAATTTCGAATACTTTGACACCAAACTTAACCTTTTAATCTTACAGGCCCAGGGGGTCATACGAAGCTCCCCTGTATTTTCATTTTGGGCAGTTTAAACAGTAGTTTTACTCTAGCAAGGAGAGAGAGATGCTAGCTGCCCGAGAACTCAGCGGAGAAGAAACCCGATGAATGGGTGAAGGGTGTTTAAATAGTACGGCTTTCGGCGCAGAGAGAGGGAAAATTTCTTTAGTTGTTTTATTGATTCAAGATTTGAATCAAGAAGTAGTGAGTGAGTTGAGATTCGAATCAGTAAAATGAGTCGAACCGCCCATCTCTAGTTGTTATCTATTCCACCGCCTCTGTCAGATTGGGAAGAGTTCAATGGGAGAGGTTAAACGCTAGGGGGCGTAGCTTCTATTCCGCTTTTAGTAAAGGTATTAATTAATATTTTTTATTACAAGAACTCTTAACAAATACTGGTGTTATAATGTAAAATTTATAAAAACTTTGAATAATAACACACACTGTCAATAAATACCATTTATGGATGTTTTCCTCTTCTAGATCGTTTTAAAAATAATCTAAATAAATTAATGACTCTATTTTAAAAATAGTTTGTTTTCAATTCAAGCCTTCTCCAACTTTAAAAAAAAATAATATAAATATATAAAGATTTAGTGGCAGAACTTTAAGTCTTTATAAATTTCAAATAAGAAAACAAAGCTACTAAATTTACCTAAAACGCATTATAAATTAACAGGTGACTATGAATACATCAGGTTATTTTATACGCTTACCATAAAAATATAGACAATTCCAATATATTTTATTTAAAAAGAATGCATCATTTTAAGTTTTTCATGCACCCTTATCATGAGTTCTAAATTTAGTAGATTTGGTTTTTCATTTGAAAAGTGTTATTATATGTGTGTGTTATTATACTAAGTTTTTATTAATTTTTACATTCCAGCACCAGTATTTGTCAAGAGTTCTTGTTATAAAAAATATTAATTTATAATTTGTTCAAATGCTGTACAAGAGTAGCGCCACCTAGCGTTTCTTCTCTCCCGTTCAATTCTTCCCAATCTGACAGGCAGTGTTTCTAGGAGGCGGTGCCTATTCAAATTGAAATATATTTTTTAGTGTAGATATCCTAAATGATACAAGCCTTTTCAACTACTTTTTTTTTAATTTTAAGAGACAAAATAATATAGAGTTACAATTGCTTAAAACTATCTAAATCATAATATTTAGCTCTTTTGACTCTATGGGAACATCGTTTTCATAAATGGTAAAAATTTGATATATAAAGCAGAGCTGTTAAAATATTGTGGTGTAACCTCTTCCTGTAAAATCTTTCTGTAAAATTCCTGTAAAAGTTGACAGCTGGGGTCTAAATGAATTAGAAACTATCCACTGATTATTTAGTTAATAATTAAATATCTTATCAATTAAATTATATAATTTATCGTAAACTACTGCACTGATAAACAAACATAGATATTTCGTTATTTACGGCTCCGAAAGCATTTGTAGAAATTATAGATGGGGCATTAAAACTTTATTAAAGGTTTTACTTCAGAAATTTTATGCTATCATGTATGAACATAATAGCATAACTTTTCATAAAACCTTATATAATACCCATGAGTTTCTGCGGAGTGACTACTAAATGATTTTTGTTTATTACGAAATAGCATTATAAAAATAGTATTACGAAATACTAGAAACATTACGAAATAGTATTATAAATTTTAACTATATCATACTTAAGAACTATTAAAATTAAATATAAAGCAATGATTTTTAATTTATTTTATTTATTTTGATAAACTATTGTCAAAAGCACGAAAATGTAGATTTTTGATAATATGAAAAAAAAAAACCATTAAAAAAATGCGATACTAAATATTATTATAGAAATTTTTAATATCGTAAACTGTTTATTTTAAAAGACAAATACGACTTACGTTAAAGTTCTATCCCTTCTATCTCTTATTATTAAAATATTATTGTATTTCAATCAATTGAATGTATTTACATATTAATTTTAACAAATAAATAAAATAATAATTTCTTTTCAAGATTATGTTAGTAATTAGAGTGAATTCCCTGATAATTTAGTTATATAATTATTTTAATTGTTCTTATTTAATTTATATTTTTCATACATCAGCGCCTGAATTTCCTCATCCCCTGGAAAAAAAATGTGGGAACAGCAGATTTGATTTCTTTTAATCTGAATACAAATTAAATTTATGAAGAAATTCTACGATTTATTGGAATATCATTTTTCGATAAAAGTATATTTGGAAAATGAACTGATAAGGGATGATTAAATATAAAGATATTGAATTTATTTATCTGTCTGGTATATTGGCGGGCAAACGATTCAACAGAATAAATGATGAACAGTGAATGATTAATGATGAATAAACTGATTTATCAGTGAAGAATTTGCGCTGAAATATATCATTCCTATAATTCCTAAACAAACTGAAATAATGAATTGTGATATTAGAATAAATATATCAATGCAACAGAACGCATGCAAAATGTGAAATTTTTTCTGTGCTCGATTCATCGTCATTTATTTTATTGGTTTGCATATGCGCTGAGCTGTTTATCATACTCTGTATACTATCTACTTTCATGAATTTTAAAATTCATGGGCTGAAAGGCCAATGGTCGCAGAGCTGTATTTAGAAAGTAAGCCCTTTGCCAACACCCTCAAGACGTAAAAAGTTTTACAACTGTAGGTTTAATGTCATTATCGCAGTTTTATTTTCATAAAGTAAATCTATTTTAAATTTATGTTGAGTTTTCTCACTCATAAAACTTTTTAATGATTTAAGGTAGAAAAATTAATTTTAGGACAAAAACCAATTTTTACCACCACTAATTGTATAATATGATACAGAAGTAGATCACAATGGATTATTTTATGTTAGAAAGATGTTCTGATTTCTTATCTTTAATTAAAGGTATTTGCTAATATTTGTAGCACCCACCAGAAAGTTTAAATAGTTTTAATTTTTGAAGATACAATTATGATATAATTTCAGATAATTGTACTGGAACTACAGTCTCTTGCCTCGGCAAGTAGAGCATTTTTAGATCTCTTTCTGGGGACTTAACGCAAATATTTTATTTTCGCATGCACATACACTAAACTCAAGCAAACTCTACACCTATTTTTAAACTTTAATCTTTATTCAATAAGTTTTAAAATTATTAACTACCTAGGTACCTACCTACCTGCTAATATAGTACATCTTTTTTCTAAACTGTAACTCTTTTTCAAATCCACAAAATTAAACTCTCCTCACTCCCAATTACCTGTAATTGAAAGGGAGTTGTGGGATTTTGTTCCCGGGTACTCTCGAGCCAACATGTACTTATCGCATCATTTCAGATATACCCTAAGTGCTAATATAGTACCACATGAATTTTACCACCCATTTGGAGATAAAGCGATTTCGCCGAGTATTTCAGTCATTTAAGAACTGGTGATAACATCAAAACTTCAGTTGTTAAGAGTTGTATATATAGAACTGGTTTGCCTGGGCTCAGGGTGCACTGTTGAGTCGCTGGGTTTTGTTTATTGTGGTCACAATATCTAAAGCTCGTTATAAAATTATCTGCCTGTATAAATGTCACAGACTGCGGTTAAAGTTTCCTTTTGCATTTTAATAGATACTGCAACTTTGTCATGGAATTTTTTCAGAGGTTTACAGTTTTGTTTTTATCAAATAATTTTGATTTCTTCTTTGGAAGAAAATAATAAACTTTCAATTTCAGTAATCATGTAAACGAAGACCTGATGGTTGCATTTTTATACTCAGTCTTTCTGTATAGCATTATTAAACTATCAGAGAAAGATGTAGGTGCCCCATAGTTATCGAGAAAAACTTTAAGAGGAGGTAGGATTCAGAATCACATAACTGTAGGGCGGAAGCGTCGTCTTCATGTAGTTTTTAGTAATCACTTTGGAAACAGTGTTGAAATAATAGTGAACTTTCCGAACAGTGTTCGTCAAAGAGTAATATATCTTTCACAGGTAATACGCAACTGAAATTAATAGTTTAAAATTTTTATTTAATTTCATTGATAACATTTTTGGAATCAAGCTTATTGTCCATGAAACTTGATTAAGAAATTGGACAAACACTACAGCTGTTTCGAAAAAGTGATTATCAGCAGGTAAGGGAAAACGGTGTTTTTGATCCCATATTGCTATGTGATTCCCATTCCTTATTATGTGCCCTACCTCCCCTTGAAGTGTGTTCCATTCATTATGGTACAACCTTTATAATTTAATTTATTTAGTTATTTTATTGCGTGCTTACACACTGCTGCATTCCCCCCCCCTTGCATTATCATTGCTATAATTCGTTCAATCAAACTATGCAATGTATTATAGCAATGCTTTATTTATCAAAAAAGCATTGCTATACATTGCATAGTGTTTGAAATAAATCTTTTTCAGGATATTAAAACGTGACGAGTCCAAAGTGAAGTATTCGTACTGCTATGATTATGCAAAGCGTTCATGTCATATTACTCTAGCTCCTAACTGTAATAGATAACGCCCAGTTCAAACCATGCTCTCCACTGCACCCGTCTACTTACTTGATGTGCAGCAGTGCATATTAAACGTGTGGTCATTTTCAACACTATGGCTGTTTCATTAGTGTTTGGAGCACCCTTTGTCGTGGGGCTACGGAATAGAGCACCATTAGTACGCTTGGACCACCAAATATGGTGTGTATCCAATAACACCCCTGACAATGCAGTAATCTGAAATACTAGAGTTTGTGAAATTTACTCTTAAACTTAGTAGTATGAACAAAGACTGCGAGATTATTTTAACTCTGCTAATTCCATAATTCTGTAGAAGAAAGTAATAATTTAAGATTTATAATAGCAATCAGTCCTTATTTATAAGATGCATGGATAAAATTTTTAATATTATTTACATGCAACTATTTCTATAACTTCTTTTTATAGAAAATAACTAGCTGCGTGCCCGTTCTTCGCACGGTAGGAAACGAAAATTTTCCTTACATGTGTAATTCGAAATTATTCGTGATGTGGAATTTAAAAAAAAAAAGGGGCAAAATTATTTGACTCTTAATGTAAAGTTTGTGTCATGAGTACTAACCTGATCATTGCAGTATAATGACTCAAAAAACTACGTCAGTGTCATTCACTATCAAAAAAGTGGAAAGCTTAATGGTTTGCAGAGAACTCCTGGCTTTCAAAATGTCTTATTTCTACATCATACTGTTTTTTAGGCTCAAGTTGTAGCATTAAATACCTAAGACACTACATGAAATGGAGCACCATTTATTTCTTTCCGAAAATGTACCATATAAGGAAAGTATTGCAATCATAAAAAAAAAAATTCGACATCGAGATTTTGGTGTATTTACACGTTTTGAGGTCTTCTGAATTCATTTATGCTATTTTCAAGAGATGTTTTTAAAATAGCTGCGCACCGGCTCTTCATACGGGAAGAAGGGAATATTTTACTACTAAAATCATATCTGCATGTGACAAAACAGAATTTCATTTTTAAAAAAGTTCAAGTAATCCCCTCTGTTGAAATGACTGCGGGATATATTAACGCAAATTAGAATTACTTTTCGTTTAGTTGGTTGTAAGACAACCGTTGAAAAAGGATAAACACTTTTAATTTCATGAAATATTTATTAACGTGGTACATTGCGATTTATTCATACTATCTTTACAAATCTAATAATACTACCTATTACGTACATTAATACTATCTATACTCGCTTCTCCCTCTTCAAGGCACCCTTAAAAGAAACAGCTTAGATTATTTGGCCTCAATGGGATCTTTTGATTCTGTGGCGATTCTTTGCAATTTACGCATTAGCATAAATAATAATCATTTCACATAATGGTTGCCATTAAGGAAACTCTCCATATATATTTAATTTATACATAGTTTTATAAGATTGGCGTATTTAGCGCCGTAAACCATTTCATCTTACTGTGGGGAGAAAATATCCAAGGGGTGCCATTTTAAATATCCAATAGCGATATCTTTTATATCCTCCATAGTCCTGTCTCCTGAAAAACATCAAACTGTGTAATCTCGAGGAGCTACTTATTCCCATTTTAATTGTGACAGGGCGTTAGAGTTGCAGAGTTTACAAATTTCACAATTTTTTTTTAATTTATGACGTCACTGTTTGACTGCCGTAAAGGATACCCCGGTAGATTAATTTCGGAGTTACTTTCGATATTTCGCATAATTGTTTTCAAACGGTATCATTAAAACTTTGCGTGACCTTTATGGAGGAACGTAATTCAACGTTAAAATAAAACTATACTCGCAACCTGCATGCGTATGTTAGGCAACGCCTGCGCTAAATTAAATGCCAAAAATAAAAATAATAAATAGAAAAATTTTAATATATCGCGCTTTGAAACGAACTTTGTAACTTTTACATTTTCAGCGCCGTGAAAACATTTCAATTTTTAAATAAGCACCGGATTAAAATACCACTTCTAATAATAATAATCGTGAATTTCTTAGTTTATTTCTACAGTAAATTTTAATCAAAATATCGTCTCCCTGTGTTGAAAATAGAGCTGGAATAAATGAGTTAAAATTATGGCGTAATTTTTGGTATCTTAAAGCATTTGACGTCATAGATCCTCACTTGCGAATTGAAATTCTGATATCCCATTTAAAAACTCGATTGGTTGAAAAAACCCTTTTTTCTAATCCTTTCTGTGGCAACAGCCGAACATAAATTCTCGTGCCGTGATCGCAATGTAATGAATGGCGTAAGATCGCGTTGATGCTATTAAATTCTAAACATTAGGCTGCATTAATATTCGTAAAAAATCATCTAATTTACATAATTTTTTCGTTTTTATTTTAAAAGAGGGAGAAAAGAATGTTTCACGATTTGTCAAAATATCTAAAAGTTATGACGGATAGAATTCAAGATGCGACAGTTTTAAAATTATTTTACGAAAAAAAATCGCGAAGCAGATGTTTAGTAAAAAAATTCCTAAAAATCGGTAAATCAGGTTAAGTATTCAGAACAGACTGTTTTTAAAAGAAAATTTTCTCCTTTATCCGATGATACAAATGCCGTTTTGCTGCGAGCGTAATTTCCGCCGTTATTACAAATTAGGTGAGAAAAAATGCCAAAAATCGCATAAAACATAAAATAAAAAAAATCTAGGTCGAATTTTGAAAAAATCGCTTCGAGGTGCACAACTACATATTTACATCTTCCCGAATACCAAATTTGGTGTTTCTAGGTGTAGCCGTTTGTCCGTAACGCTGCAGACAGACACACACACACACACACACACACACACACACACACACACACACAGACACCTTCTTTTATAATAAGTAGAGATAGAGATAAGTTAATAAGCAAAAGATTAAAATTGAAATTAATAGAATTGAAGATGAAAATTGGTAATAAAGTGTTATATCAAGCAACATAAAATTAGTAAAATGTAGCTAATTTAATATATTTTTATCACAATAACTAAAGAACAATCAATTAACAATAATCATACACTGGAAAGAACAGTTAAAAATATTCGTCACTAACAGATGTAATCATACTAATTTGCTATTTCAAAAACATTCCATGTTGAATTATAACTATTGTTTTGATCCTCCTTGTGTTCCTTTATTATTTGAATATTATACGGTAATTATTGTTAAAGTTTCATTGTTTTTTCTTTACTTTTTTTTAAATCTATTTCTTATCTTTGACTATTCTAAAACAACAAATAGGGACGCCCGTTTTGTTATACATAACATAAGATTCAGAACGTTCTGTAGTAATAGCTGTTTTCTATTCATTTTGTTTTTCAAAGCTTTCTTTTAGGAAGTGTTTCTTTCTGATATATAATTTTAAAATAATAATAAAAAATAGAATGCATATTTTTACTGCTTCTAAGATTACACGAAAAACATTTCAGTATACACTATACAAGTTGCTAATTATAATTATCATTAAATTTATTCTTTTTTTGTAGAATTATCTTCTTTACCCTCCGCCTTATTCTTTTAATGTCTGTGGGAGTGTTCTTGCATAGAAAGCTCTCTACCAGATTTTTGATTTGAATGTCAGCTGTGGAACTTGGTTCCGGGTATTAATGTAAATAAAGATTGTAGTTTTACTAAGAAATATTTGCCAATAACTGCTTACTATAAGTACAGTATGTTTTCTTACTATACTTTCAAATTCAGAAGGATAAGAGCTGAGCTCGAGTAGAGCAAAATTAAAATAGCACCCCGTTCAGATATTCAACCGTTTTAAAGTTATGTGGTAAATCTTTAAATCCTGCAAAGTCACTTCATTTCTGAAATGACTATATAGCTATACAAAATAATAATAATAATAATAATAATAAAAGGAGGAGAAAGAACGGAGAAAACGCTGTAGAAGAAAATCAACTATATTACAATATTTAAACTTACTGACAAGTTATAAACGCTGAAACATTTTTTTTTTTCGAAAAATAAAATATTCGCCAAAATATTAAATCGATTTTTTTGATGACACCTCAGCTACAACGAATAAAATGTACTGAAAATTAGTCCATTCCAATAGCTTCAGAATAAGCTGACAGTGAATCATATCACTTTTCCAACTCAGGACATATTCAATTGAATATTTGCTGTTACCATTAAATTTTAATTCCGTGAGAATTAGGCTCCAGCCATAGCACCACCTCCTGAGCTTAGTAATTCACTTTTGACCATTTTTATATGTTTTTATTTATTTACAACTTTTTATTACATAGATAACAGGTGTCTGTTTATCTGCATTGCAATTATAATATGAATCCATTTGTATTTTGCGTAAAAGTTACTAAGCTTAGGAAGTAGAACCATCGGCGAAGCCTGATTTTCATGAAACATCAAATTTAAAAGTGTGATGGATACGCAGATATGCGAACATGGAAAAAAAAGAAAAAAAAAATCTGTATCCGTCTGTGGATTAAAAAAAAAAAAAAAAAAACATCAGGATGCGCATATTTTTCATTGTTTCAGCATATCTTCCAAGGAACTCTTAATGGCTTTTCAGAAATAGTCAAAGAAATAAAAAAATTCAAGTTATTATTACTTTTTAATTAATTTTTGTAATTAAGCATAAATTTTATTCTTTAAAGTTTAATTGTTTATTCATTGTAAATCTGTTTAGCACAAAAATCCCTTAGTTAGAATTGTTTGAAATATTTCTGCGTGGCTGGCTTAATCCCTCCCCCACCACTAAAGGCTTCCATCTCTTATTTTTGCTCCTATTGGGAACCTTTAAAGCCTAAATTTTATTTTCAGATATTCTTTTTTTAACTTTTCAAAATTGTTTTTAAAAGAAAGGAGAATGCGTTAAATATATGTGTATATGGTCAAATGTTACTAAGAACAATATTGTGAAGTATTGTAAACTAAATGCTTTTATATTCTTACGAATTTTCGGGGCAACCCGCTGTTCTAGGGTTTGAAATAGTTCAAAATTCGTATTCTATCCGTCAAATAGTTAAATTTTGCTTTTTGTTGCATCAAAATCGGTCAACTAGAGAGGGAGATACGAAGGTTTCGGTTTCCCATTCTATTGTATGTAGTTTCTAGAAATCTCGAATAATATTGGTCGTAGGAGTTCGGTAACTTAACTTTTGGGGACCTATTTTTGACGCCAATATTTCGCCAAAAGTCGCCAAACTTGGCGGCATTTTGGTCATTTGGCGCGATTTTCGCTATGGGGCTTGTAAAGTTGCTTTTGCTGCATTAAAATAACATAATAGCCTAATATTTCTCTTCTATGACGTAATCAAAATTCCCGCTTTATGTGGAATCTTCGAGAAATAGACTTTTCCGGATGCTTCTTGAAAGCTTCTGCGTCGACTATAAATACAAGCATTCAGAGGCCCCAGTTCAGTGTGAGTTGAGCTCCGTAATATGAATCGAGCTGTCTGAGTGAGTACGCTCGCTTTGCTCTGTGAATTGATAGTGCTATAGAAGCAGTGTTTTGGCTTGCTTTTCGAAGCTGATTTTTAAAGTGTTGTGTGTAAATTCTTTATTACTGAGTCTTGAGGGATTGCTTGCGATATCTCTCGTATATTTTCACTGAATTTTTGCCAGTGAAAGTGTTTTATTTTGTGTGAGAAATACAGCATTTGTGAGAGCTTCTGATCTAAGCGGACTGTTAAAAACACGTTACTGTTTGATTGTAAATCTTGTACAGCTGATTGTTCGACGAAATTCTAGAAGGAATAAAGTTCGTTTTCCATCCTGACAAGTGGACTTTTTACTAGAACCTTCTACACCAACTGGACTTTAGAACGACGAACCCCGGAAACAAGCAGAGTATTCAGCAACAATATTGTGAAGCAGTGATGCATTTTACCAATTCTAACCCAAATATTGTGCTGTAAAAAATAAATAAATAAATAAAAGGAAGCCGTTGCTTGCTGGACCTGAGTCTGCGGATGGGGTTCAGCAGGACAGTAGGACACTTCAAGAACTAAAACTGACTTTAAACCAAATAGGTAAACCGTTCCTGAAGGTAGTATCCTATAGTTCGCTGGAAGGTACACTTACCAAAATTTTAAATACGTCTCATCAGAGGACTTTTCTCAAGAACGCAGTAAATAATATTTTTTTTAAATAAGCAGAGCCCCCTTCGATCATTGTAAATGCAAAATGTATGGAAATTTATTACATTATTTTACTAATTGTATGCTATTACACCAGAGTTAAAAAATCACCTTCACAAAGTAATGAGCACTGGGCTGCATACATATCAAAAAATAAATATCTGTATAGTAAAATATTACAAGGCATTGAAAAATTACAAAGGATGATTACACCTTGATTTAATCAATCAAGGTATATTCATCTGATTGATGCAAGATCTCTAACACCACTAAGTAATTCAGTATAAAATAATAAAATATTCCGAATTTGTTCCACTCGGAGGCTTTCTACTCTACCCACAATAACTTTAAAACGGTCAAAGATACGGTAGCAGGGTTTCTGTATTGATTTATGCTCCACATGAACTCAGTTATTACCCGTCTGCGTTTATCAGTATAATAAGGAAGCACTCTGTACTTGATTGATGCTTAGTCCAACCCTATCAAGACATGATTGAAAATTTATAGGGAATATCTACAAATACTAGAGTTACGGATCCGAAGCCTAGGTCACTCTTACAAAAACAGTCCATCGGTCAATCATTAGGCGAAAAAATTGTAAGATATAATGCGATTTAATTAATTCAGATACTTAAATGTGAGTATTTTCAAATGAAGTTATTTAAGAGAATAATGTTTGAAACAATGTTAAAGAATTACAATTAGTTAACTATAATGCGATGCTATGACTAAGGATTCAAATTCTCTTATGTGCAGTTAATTTTAGTTTATATGCTGACAGTCGTGACAGCATAGCAATGGCGTAGCCAGAAATTTTTCATGGAGGGTTACGACTACGGCAACTCACATATTATATGTATATGTGTGTATGATAAGGGAGTGAAGAATAATGTACATTTTGTATGGCAAAAAAATCCTCATTGGGGGGGGAGGGGTTGAACAACCTATCCCCCCCTTGTTTACGCCACTGCTGCATAGCTATAATAAATTGTGAAATTTGAACTTATGTCTCTAAATTCAAAAACTATTAGCGCTTTTATGCCAAGATCATGAAAACAACACAATATTATGCAGTTGTAGAAATTATGTAGTTGTACTAAATTACTGGTGTACGTACAGAGTTGACTTTTGTAATAGTAGTGTAGTAAGTCTTAACAATTTTTAGTTATGGAAACTGACTACAAATTAGATAAGCTAAAAGCATATTTCTATATAAAAAAAACAAATAGAATAATAAAGTTAAGCATTGATTTCTTTTTTATATTTCATCATTAGGTGTCGCTACAGCAGAAATAAATAATTTTTAAAAATTGTTAATAATGAAGAGAAATCTGAAAGCAGAGAATATAATGAACAAATATCAAAAGCACATAATGTATAAGACATAGGAAATAAATATCCTCTGAAAATTTAAATTTTCTATTAGCTCCCTTCAAAATTCTACAGGGGCGTAACAGCTTTCGTTTTCAAACAAAGGACTTGTCTTAGAATCTAAATTTAATAGAAAAGGCAAGTGATATGTTTTCTCCTCGTTCTCAGTCTTATGGTCGTCATAGCTCTCAGAAATATTCCGGGACTGTAAGACCGGGCATTTTAATAGCTAATAAATGAACTTACTTTTTTTGGGAGGTGGGGAGGACATGCGATAAGTTTATAATGTGACGTTCGGTAATAAAAATGCACACCCCTTTGAGAGATCGGGTTTTTCGTGACTTCTGTAGATACATAAATCTGTGTTTTTGCTGTTCAAATAAAAATATGTTCTAACCAGGAGTATTTATTTTAATACGCTCAAAAGCAACAGCCACGAGAATAGGTTGCTGCCCCGCGGACTGCCATATCTTTGACCAGACTGCAACGCCAACGATCTGCGCTCAGGCGTATTTCAACGTTCCACGACTTACGAAATTAGGAGCCAATCCAGTTCAGGGTTCAAAGTGACGGGCAACCTCATCCTTTTATTTCATATATATGCACTAAAAATTTTATTTAAAAATGTTTGCAAGACCATTTCGTATTTGAATTTTAAAAAATGATGTAATCCTTTAGAAAAATCACTTTATCGAATTTTGCAGTTCATAACTCGTACATTATAATGTAAGTGCTTAAAAAAAGTTTCATAGCTGTAACACATATCTACTTCAGTTATCGTGCTATCCGTAAATAATGATAATGTTTGCTAGTTAACGAAATTCAAATTTAATTACTGAAAAGTAATGCTTAAGGTAATTTCGAATATGATATTTTACCCTTCCCACAGCTGCCAAGTATTCCAATTTTGTGGCAGATCCACCACCACAATTCTAAAAAGTTTTATTTTAAATTGAATTTTTGGACAGATATATATCTCCCGGTCAAATCAAAAGTTAATACTAAAAAGTTTGGTAAAATAGGAGGAGTTGGCAACTATATTTTCTAAATTAGGTTTCTAAGTATGAAGGTTTTTGAAAAATAAATAGACTTTTTACAAGAATCATCGGATAAAAACACAAATTTCAGACGCTTAAATTTGCATTTCCGATAAATTCGGTTAAAGTAAAAATATCTGTGGTTTCTGTTATAATTCGCATACTGACAATCTACATTGAAAAATTTATTGTTGGAACTTTGAAAATTAAACATTTTTTAAAACGTAATTTTTATATGGATATTAATTTCCACGAAAATCGTCTACTTTCAAAATTAATTCTTAAAACAATTATAAAATTATGTTTAAAATTTAATTTTATTTTATTTTAAAAGCTGAAACTTGATTACGTGTAAAAGCTTACTTAAAAATTGTAAACATCTGTAAAATTAGTTATTGATGATATTAGAATTAACCTTTTCCTCAAGATTTAGTATAAAAAATAAAATAGCTTTTCTTTATGAAATAATTTGTTCATTATATGTCCTTATCATTTTATAAAAATATTAACTTTAGAAAATTGTCACTTCACTTTTCATTTCAACTTAAAAAAATCTGGAGTGACTGCACTCGACTCTCCGAACACTTGATATTTAGCTAGAGTTTAAATAAATTTTCCTGAACTCAACCGGAACCAGCGTTCAGGCACTAGCGTACTTGAACTGATTTGAGTCTATCGGCCGCAGTGTATAAGAATACTTTTTTGTAGCCCTGTAAAAATTGTAGGCCGTACACTTGCTAAATTTTCGGCAGTATGTAAGACAGTGACCTATAATATGCGCACCTAATTTTATGTCAATCGAATGCACCATTTATACACTAGATCACCTTAAATTATTTGCGTTTAGACTCCTGGTCTAAGTAGAATTGCGTATGAATTATTTCTTGCAACACTGTGAACAACTATCAGCTCTACACACACCAAAATCTATTCAGGTCACGGGACCGTGACCTATAATATACGTAGCCAAATTTGAGTTCAATCGAATGCACCTCGCAAGACCAGGAGTCTAAACTTGCGGTTGCCAGCTTGCCCGGAACAATCAGATATTTAAATTTGTAAGTAAAACAAAACATTCAGTTCCCTTCGGACAACCAAGAGAAACAACTATTTCCATTTTTACTCCGTAGATTGAAAATGCAGTTTCCTATCTCTGTTTTCATACCAGGCCTGAACTTCTTTCTATTTCTATTTTCATTTCGTGATATAATAGCAATTTTATGAATAAGAGTTTCCCTACTTAGTTTCCTTGTAACGGTCGCATGTTCTTAAAATAAATTTTTGGGCAAGAAACTTCATTTGCGGGCAACCAAAATAATTTTAATGATTGCCCATTGGGCAATCGAAAAAAAATCACGAGTTTACCCCTGCACAAGACAATAGCGCATTTTCAAGAATTTCCGTCCATAGACCGTAATGTAAAATGATTCTTTTTCGTAGCCTCTAAAAAAACTATAAGTCTTAAATACACACCAATATGTACATGCTGTATGGCGGTGACCAATAATATACATACTAATTTGAACTTCTTCGAATGCACCATTTAGGGAATAATTTATTTTAAATGATATGCGTTGATAGGTTATGTAAGATTGCACCATTCAGGCAGATCATATGAGTGTGACTTGTGCCATTTTAGTTGTTTAAATTAAAGGTGAAAAAAACATTATTTTCCGGTTTTCCTAATATTAGTAATTGTAAAACGCATTACAAATGAAAAATATTACGTTATTTAAAATGAAAATTAAATTGAATTTTTATATGCTTATAGTACTTTTCCATTATAGAAAATTCTAAAACGACTAGGAAAACGTATTTTCCATCCAGTTAGTAACAAGAAAATTCCCTTCTAATCTTAAGCCTTCATGTAATTAAAACATAATTTTTTCCTAAAACCAAACAAACCCATCTACCCTTCCACATCCCATGTGTGTACTTAATGACAATAGCGAGAACAGATTTCGTCAAGAAGCTCAAATTTATTTTCGACTTTGGTAAAAACTCTCAATGAAATTAAAAGTGTCGTTGGTCTCGACATCTTCAAAATTTAAAACTTCTAAAATTAAAATTATCAATCCAAGATTTTAATATTTTTTGTCAATTCTAAGATTTTTTAAATTACATGTACTTTTTTATACATGTAGTTTTTTAGCCAATTTACAGAGCAATTTCAAATACTTGAATATCAGTGAAATTTGGGAAGTTTATTTTATGAAATTAACCCGGCAGTAGAAAATCTTGCGCGTAAGTCATTTTTTTAATCATAAAGTGCAGGTGAATCAAGTAATTTTTTCGATTATGCGTAAACAGACATTGATGGAATGGGGGGGAAATGTTTAATTCATTAAGGAGCAATATCGAAACGAAACTCAAGTGGGAAACATACGGGACACGCAACCAGAAAAAAATTGATAGTTTTGAAAAAAATTGGAGAATTGTTCTGTGTTCTAGAACTGTCAGTTCGATTTGCTCACGCGATCAGAATACCAAACAATGTACTTTGGTGACTAGCTTTTTAGTTCATTAATATGTAATTCAATATATATATGTGTTTCCTTAAGAAATTTTTTGGCCATTATGTCAATCACTACCATGGCTCAAGTACTAATGAAGCCTATGTATCATGCGGAGTTTAGTTACGTTTTGACAGGAGACTCAGAAATTCGCAATAATTTGCAATTCCGAACGCTGTAAAAAAAAACTTGACCATTGGAAATGGACAGCATTACGACAAATTCTCAGGAAACTATTTGTTCCTTTAAACTCTCAAAATAAACCTTATTTTAAAAAGTAATTTAAATTTAGGAACGAGAAGAAATGAAGATCAAAATAATAATTTCGAGATAAATGTAACTTAACATTAAGGCATTCACCTGTATACCATTCAAATTACATACTTACATTCCTTTTAGAGGCCAGACAAGAGGGAATAAAAGGGCTCTGTTTCACATTGAATAAAAGGGCTCTGTTTCACATTGATAAAGCAGTGCTCCCACAAAGTTAGGGAGTCAAAATAAATTGTTACCGTAATTGATTTATTCTCAAATGCGCCAGATGGAGGTCACGTTGTTATGTCACAGTAGTCCACAGATGTTTCGCGAAAACCTGACTAAATGGAATTTATAGGGAATGTAAATAAACTTAGCACAGTGGAATAGCAACTCCTAGCACAGTGGAATAGCATTTGAAAAAAATCACAATTAAATGCATTGGTGAGCGCTTGTTTAAAATGTTTTTGCATGTTTTGAATAGGGCTAAAAAATTCTGAGATTTAATACATAGATTTCAGCAAAATCTATAACAATAATGTGCTAAGAGAGTTACAGGTGGTTATCAAAATAATCGAAACACCTTAAATTTATAAAGAATTCTTCATTAGTACTGTACAGAACCACCTGTAGTATGCAATACAACTTGAAATCACCTAGGAATCAATTCATACAATGCTGAATAGTGTTTAGAGGAATCTTGTATAATTCTTCTTGGCGATATTGTGAAAGTTCTGGGAGAGATGCCGGTAGAGGATATCAATTCCTTATTGAACTCTAAAATAAACCATAAAAGTTAAATTATATTGAGATCGTGTGATTGTGCTGCCCAACGTAGATATTTAACTTCATCCTCGGGTTAAACCATGATTGGACAAGTCTAGCTGCATGGATATGGCATTATCTTCATGGAAAATTCCATCTCCTGCTTGATATAAAGTTTGCATCTTAGGATGGACGTGGTCAGCTAAAATTTACCTATACTTCTCCCCATTGATCCTTCTTGTCAGAGTTACGATTGATCCAGCAGAAAACTACGACACGGTGGTCCATATCATAACAGATCCACCTCCATGCTTCACAGCTGGAAGGAGACAATCATGATCTTACGCTTCTGCAGGTGTCCTCCAGACGTGCATCCGTCTTTGTTTTAGGGAAAAGTGTGTGAAAGACGGTTCTTCAGACCGTATTATTTTCTTCCATTTATCAATCGACCAGGTTTTGTGAGTGTGATACCACTGTAGACGACGTTTAGTATTAACATCTGTTACAAGTGGCTTGGAAATTGCTGCTCTACCGTAAATATTCTGTTTATGACGGTGCCTTCTAACTGTAATCATTGGCACTGGAGAATCCAGATGCCGGCTCATCTCTGTGGTCACTTTTGCTGCAGCTGTTCGCTTATTAGACATTACAATCCGCTTCAATTCCCGTCGGTCTCTTTCATTGGGCTTCTTTTCCGCCTATTGTTTTGCTTTGCCGAGCTTATCTTGCCGCGCTGTGCGTATGCTGTTACGACTTTAGACACCTTACCTTCAGAAACGCTCAAAGTTGGGATGTTTCGGTCACACTTGCTCCAGCTAGACGGACTCCTACAATTTGGTCTTTTTGAAAATATAAGAGGTCTGACATCTTATGCTTTTAAAAAATATCCAAGGCTTACAAAATTCTATGGAACGACTATATATATATATATCCCCAGAATGTATACATTGATTTTATAAAAAAAAGTGGTAGCTGTTATTATATCTTAATGCTTACGAAGCGCGTTTAAAAATGTTACTTTTACATAACTGACAACCTTCCCTATTTCTTCGGGAGATTTCCCACCACAATTTTTAAACAGTTTTATTTTGTGTTAAATTTTTGGCGTTATTTTAATCATGAATTTCTAGATAAAAATTAGTGGTAAAAAATCTCCGGAAGAAATCGGGAAGGTTGACAGCTATGCTTTTGTTCACAGATATTTCCATTATTTTGATAACTACCTGTACTTGTCATATATAAATGAGTCAAATTTCATTAATACTATATGTTTAAATTTCTAATAGATTTCTTTTTTTTTTCTAATGGCTGGCATTTGCAGCACAGGCATTGGCCACTAACAAGGCCGGAATTACTGAACTCTTTCTTATGGAGGTACCTAATGGGTGAACGAGGGTTGACTCGTATGAAGGGACGGACGAAATTACACCCAAGCCCGTCACGGAAATCGAACCCGGGTAGTATGGTAGAATTTCTAACCACTACACATTACGGGCGGCTCTTTAAAAAATTTGAACGTTTAAAATGCATCCATACGTAAGTTTTTACAGTAAACTTAAAGATGGTAAAATAAATAACTAAATAGCATCAACATCAATTATCAATAAATGTTATACCCAGAAATTTAGAAAACAAAGCTGAAAAACTTCTATCCCTAGCACCCTTTATCAAATTGTAATTGTGTCCCGTTCAAGACAAAATTTAATCTTAAAAAACTATTAAGTCAAATTTTAGCAATAGCATAAAGAATATTCAATTTACATACCTAACATATGACTTTAAAAATTTACATTTTTATTTTATATTAATAAAGTACTTTTAGTTGCTAAACAATTTTTCTCCAATTTAAAAAAAATTTAGTTTTGCACATTTTATTTTCAAAAAGCATTTTAAAAATGTTAGTAAAAATATGATTCAGGTTTCTTTTTCTTGCGGGGGGGGGGGTAATATTTCAGCAATTAAAATTTCTTGTAAAACTAAGATATATCACTTACGACTGTTTGTAACATACTTTTGACTTTTTTAAACTAAAATTTGCATATGCTGACTTTATTATTCTGAGCCAATAACGGAAATTTTACACTCAAATACCTTATTACGTGGTTATTTACTTTTTGACTTTTAAGATTACAAACCACTATTTTCTTCTAAATAATTTTATCTTACCATAAATTCAAACTTTAATGACTTTCTGCACTGCATATGTCTGCAAAAAACTAAGACCCTAAGTACCTGTGTATGACTTATAGGATATGGGTGAGATGCTAGAGCTCCACAATGTCCCAATATTTCCAAGAGTGTCGTTAAGACAAAGGATGACAGAATAATTACCCTGAATACATTTAGAATTAATTTAGTACATTACTTGAAAGCAACAAAAACTAAGTACTGTTAATGCTGCAATTATACTGAAATTTTTAGATTCAGTAAAAGAGAAATTCGCTGTCAGGATTTCATTGCCAAAGAGTCGCACAAATATCTAATCCACCGATGTTTTTTTGAGTTGAAAACGAGGCCAGTGTTTGCCCAGTTTACATTAGCTGTACAACTAGGTTTTGCTTAGTTCACTGTTGTTGTTTTTTTTTAGTTAAAAACGGTCCACTGGTTGCGTAGTTTACATAGCTGTACAACTAGGTTGCAGAATCCACTGAGGGTTTTTTTTAGTTAAAAACGGGCCACTGGTTGCCTAGTTTAGATAGCTGTACAGCTAGGTTGCTGAATCCACTGAGGTTTTTTTAGTTTAAAAACGGGCCACTGGTTGCCTAGTTTTAGATAGCTGTACAGCTAGGTTGCTGAATCCAATGAGGTTTTTTTAGTTAAAAACGGACCACTGGTTGCCTAGTTTAGATAGCTGTACAACTAGGTTGCTGAATCCAGTGAGGTTCTTTTTAGTTAAAAAACAGACCACTGGTTGCCTAGTTTAGATAGCTGTACAAACTAGGTTGCTGAATCCACTGGGTTTTTTTAGTTAAAAACGGACCACTGGTTGCCTAGAATGACTAGTAAACATGGCGACAGTCGCTGGAGCTTGGCGGTCGCCAAGCTCCAGCGACTGTCGCCATGTTTACATGGGGTGGGCACCGGCTTGTATGATTTTACCCAAATACCTTATTACGTGGTTATTTACTTTTTGACTTTTAAGATTACAAACCACTATTTTCTTCTAAATAATTTTATCTTACCATAAATTCAAACTTTAATGACTTTCTGCACTGCATATGTCTGCAAAAAACTAAGACCCTAAGTACCTGTGTATGACTTATAGGATATGGGTGAGATGCTAGAGCTCCACAATGTCCCAATATTTCCAAGAGTGTCGTTAAGACAAAGGATGACAGAATAATTACCCTGAATACATTTAGAATTAATTTAGTACATTACTTGAAAGCAACAAAAACTAAGTACTGTTAATGCTGCAATTATACTGAAATTTTTAGATTCAGTAAAAGAGAAATTCGCTGTCAGGATTTCATTGCCAAAGAGTCGCACAAATATCTATTCGCATCTTTAAAGTGTTGAAAAACAAAACTTCTTTAAAATGTTTAAATTCAGGAATGGGAAGGAGTGCATCAAGAAATAATTATTCTTAGAGATGATGAACGATGGAAGATTTGTAATTAAGGAATTAAGCTTTATATAATAGGAAATACATTTTCACATTCATGTTTTGCATATAACAAGGATTGGCGTAAATTGGCGTGAAAGGAGGGAGCAAAATGTTTCCTGTTGTGAAAAATATTTTCAAATAGGTTAAATCTGAAAGGTAAGGCGATAATATTGCTGATTTTCTTTTAATTTTTTACTTGGGAGGAGCATTTTCCCACCTTTGCCCTATGTTACGCCTAGATGAAGAGATTTATGACACTGAAACGCTGGTTCACTTTGATAAAGCCAGAACACTGCCAGGAAATAGTGTAAAAGAGTATTGCGCATAAAAAATAATAAAGTACAATGTCGAAAAAAAAATGTGCTTTTTTATTGTGTGTGTTGAATTTGACTGAACGAACTTTTTCTTTAGGGAAAAACTATCATGCGGGAAAGAGGAAAATATTTTAAACAATACTTCAATTTTTGCTTAAGTTTGTCGAAAACCAATCTGATGTGGATAGTACACAATTTCCTTATATTCTGTTAAATTAATGCAAATTTTTGATGTACTATATTTACACTTATTTAATTTGAATGTGATACCATATGTCAATAACATTGAAGATTAACGATTCCTTGCCAAATACAGAAGATATCACCAAGCTGGCTTCAGTTTTGGAAACTTACTTTTGTCTCCAAACTTGATGATATTTCGCCAATGAAATGCTGTCCAAAAATTTTAATAAATTCAAAAATTTTAGGGTGTCTCTGAAAAAAGTAACTATTCAGACGATTGCAATCAAAAAGGGAGGTGCCCAACTACAAAAGATGTTACAATAGTGCTAAATGTCAAACTTCACCATTCTGTGGCTAATAGTTTTTTGTTTTGTTTTTGAGTTATGCGATATATTACTCACTACGGAACTGGTCAAAATTGATTCAGGAATGGTCAAAATGAACGTCACACAGAGTCGCGTCTAATTAAATTCTGAGATGATCAAACTCCATATTCCAGTCAGAATCTGAAATAATTTTACTAAAATTTTACTTTTTAGTAAAATAATTTTACTAAAAAGTTCTTTTAATCGTACAAAAATAAACTAAAATATATTAATAATAATATGGACAATGTAAAATTGCGTGGTTTTTGCTCGTTTGAATAGATAATTTAAGGAAATTTTCAGAACAAAAGTTCTTAACTTAAAAAACTGATTTCCAAGCGATTAAAAAAAACATGACTTGCTGATGATATCAGTTGTTAAAATTTTCAGAACGTTAAAATAATTTTGTAGACATTTTTTAACACACATGCTATAATTCCCAGATATATACATTCTAATTTAACTATAGTAGCACATTCAGGTAAACTTCATAAGTCAAAATAAGCGAAAAATAGTACTAAGGCTACCGACAAGGAAGCGTCTCACTGTACGTAGCTGAGGAAACATCTAAATTAAACCTTCATGTTAGCAAATTTAACTCTTAACAAGAATTCTGATCTCAGAAATTTCAATAGCCTTATAAATGGCATTATAAGTTTTCCCTATGCTTAATTATGACGGTACAGCGTACAATTTTCTGTACCTCTTAATTATAGTAATACCTATTTTATAACCATATAGCGCACTTTACTTTTGCATAGATTATAGTTGATAAATATAGTAGTGATGGGTAGTTCATGAACGAACTAGTTCACTACAATGAACTAAAGAACTAAATAGTTCAACTAAATGAACTATAGTTCGTTCAAATGAACTACCTAGTTCTTTGAACTATCTAGTTCATTGAACTATCTAGTTCATTTTGAACTACTTAGTTCATTTGGAAGTATTTAGTTCATTTTGAACTATTTAGTTCATTTTGAACTAGATAGTTCATTTTGAACTAGATAGTTCGTATTGAACTGTTTAGTTCATTTTGAACTAGATAGTTTATTTTGAACTAGATAGTTCATTTTCTGCCAATACACAGGCCCTGATATTTACGTGCAAATAACTTACTATATATAAATGTAAATTATTGGAGGGGCTCGAGCACTACGGGTCCATAGAACTCTTCGATTATGTAAGGGTAAGTATTCCTGTTAGTTTGGTTTGGTTTGTGTAATTAAGGCAACTCTACACGGGGGCGAACTGCCTAGGATGGGGGTGCCTTGGTAGGTGGATTTTGTAATGTGTTCTAATGCGTGTTCACGTTACATCTGGAGAAAACCTACGAAAATTCCAGGAAGTTAGATCGACAGCCGCGCGATGGGACTCGAACCCGGGACCTTCACACTTCGGCCGTCTACCATTTTCAGTGAGATAAACATTGTGCCATGGTGAGGTTTGCATTCATGCTAGTATCTTCCCAATACGTTCTAAGTCAAAAATGGAACCGAAGTAGAAAATCCAAAGGGGGAAATTTTTTTTTTTTTACACATTTGATTGGGGACTGCGCATTTTATCTGAAATTTACTTTTCATATTCTGATTTTAATTAACTAGCATCAGGCGAGGGCAGATTATAATGGCATTATGTATTACGTGGCGTCACAATGAATGCTAAAACATGATCGAAATCTGAAGTAGAAATTTTTAAAAAATACAAGAAACGTTTCATAAATTGAGTATTTTTACTTTGATTAAATTAATTTTTTTTTAATGGTAAATTATTTGGTGGGCCAGTGGCGTACCCAGAATTTGGGGGTGCATATTGTCGTTACTACGAAAAAAGTACTGCATTACTGGGTAGGCATTCAGGCATTCCTTTAGCTAGAATCATGCATTCTCTTTCCTGATGGGGTGGGGGGAAGGGGATGAGCATGAAAAAATTCATCTTTTCTCTCACCATTTCAAATACCTCTCATTATTCATCATTTCTAATTTGAGAATAAATCTTGGGTGCATATGTCCCTTTGCACCCCCTCTGGGTACGCCACTGTGGTGGGCTCAGCCCCAAATCACAATTTATTAAGGAGGCTCAAGCCCCATGGACTCATATAACTCGACGCCTGTGCATTAAATAACAGTTTCAAGTAACAGTAATAAATTTTTGAAACTGCAATATTTTACATCTTAAGTGGACATTATTTGAACCGTCTTTTTTTTTTTCTTTTGTGTGTGTGTGTGGAGGGGGGGGGGAGTCATCTTAAGTTATCAAACACCTCAGAACTTAATTCATTTGAAAGATTTCAGTTTGTTATAAAATTTTTCAAAATACCGATAGCCTACCGATAACCTCCCACTTCCCCTAGCATATTCTTTAGATTTTACCTAGTACTTCAGTGCTCCTTATGGTAATGACGATACGCACCCTCAAAATGAATTTCTGGAAGCCACTGCTACGTCAAAAAACACTCTGATACAAAAAAAAGCTCTCCCGATCCCGACAAATCAGAGAAAACATGCATCAGCCGTGCTCCGCGCGTGGTTTCCGTACCTGAAATTGATCTAAACTATTTCCAGTACGGAGACCACCGGAAATAGTTCTGTACTATTTCCGGTAATGAACTAGATAGTTCACCAAGATCTATATATAGTTCATGACGAACTACATAGTTCATCCCAAATTGCATAGTTCATAATGAACTATTTAGTTTATTGAACTAGATAGTTCATTTGAACTACTTAGTTCATTTTGAACTAGATAGTTCATTTGGACTACTTAGTTCATTTTGAACTACATAGTTCATTTTGAACTAGATAGTTCATTACGAACTACGTAGTTCATATAGTTCATTATTAAATCTCCATAGTTCATATGAACTAGTTCATGACGTGAACTAGTTCGTTCAGAACTAGTTCACTAAAATGAACTAGATTGCCCATCACTAAAATATAGACGAGTGAAAACCTGCATAGTTAGCATATTTGAAATAGCGACTTGTTATTTGTATTGGTATTGTTAATCAACAGGTAACCACAGGGAATTAGATCTTATGAATTCAACCCTCGAAAGATAAAAATCCATTTTTAAAAGATTATCTAAAATAGCTCTAAAAACGATTTGTCTTAAATATTTGTACTTTTACGTAGCTGCCCTAACTCCAGAATATAACTTACCACTTTTTGCAAATAGTAATTTTAATATTAATGTATAGTAAATTCCTTACCTCGAAGCGCAAGTACACAAATAACTTAAAAGAGCTAAAAGGTTTTCTGCTTGCAGAAAGTATTTACTTATGTTAGCAACACTGCATTTCTTTTCATGTGAAAATGCAATATTACTCCGCTTCTAAAGCTGACAAGAGCACAATCTACAGATATCGTACGGGGGAAAAAAGTAAAAGTCAAATTCACCTTTCGTTTTAGCGTATTATTTAGTATGCATAAGAGAGATTTTTAAAGGCGTGTTTCAAAACAGTCTAGCATGAACTCCGTGATGTTACATATAAATACAGTTCTTAACCGTTTGATAAAGAAACCTGAAAGCGAGAAAAAACCGTTATTTACAAAATGCCAATTTGAATTCGAAATGATGGGAAAAAACACTCCCTAAAATTGAATTTAGCGTTTCACATCCAATTTATTTTTCTTAGATGATGTAGTGTTGGAGTTCTGATAACACAGGAAGCGTCTTCGATAGAGATATAGGAATGCTTAATTTGTATTAACACTTTCTAATTCTGTTACTACTGTATTTTAGATAATACTACATTAGACGATTTTGTGTCCATTAAAACCAGAAACTTTTTCTATAGTATACGTATGGACACTTCTTTTTTGAAAGAATGCTCTTCAACCTGGGAAAATAATCAGTCATATTTCGAAATCAAGCAGAAGATTAGTGTACTGAAAGTAGTTAATGACATCGCTGAGAGAGGTGTTAAATTAATGCAGGACTTTAAATGATTTATTAACTGCTGATGAAGAACAAAAACAGTTTGTTCCTCGTTGCGTGCAAAATCATCGCAACTTATATCCAGACTGCAAAAAATCCGCTTTAAAAAGAAAATATCCGCACTAGTTTTTACTTTTGCATCCTCAAGCATGTGATATTATTAATGTATACATGAGTTGCTATTTATTAAATATAATATTTAATTAATAATGCTTTTAAGTCCTTATTTTTTTTAAATCGATCATATCATCTATTCTAATACTGAAAATTCTGGCTCAAGTCGGCCCGGGTTAATTTCATCCTACAGGACTGAAACTTTACACATAAGTTAATATGATCAAAAGGAAAAATTTTAGGGGTGGGGGGGGGAAATTCCGTTAAAAAACTTTTTGACTCCAAATAAGGGACACTCTAGTTAACAGTGTTTAAAGTTTGTGAACCTCACAGACTGATGGCATGGATCTATAGAGCATTTCGCTAGGGATGCATTATATTAGGCCGAGTTCTTTAAATATTTGAGGTGGTGGTGGAGGGAAACAAACTATAAAATTTCTGGTAAGATTTTGAAAATAAAAATACCATGGAAATGAAAAAATTAATGACTTTTTACTACGTATAGATAAAAATTAAAAGGTATTTGATAAAAAGCACATTGTTAACAATATAAGATATACACAACAAGAAAAAGAAATACAGAAGAATAAAAAAATATGAAGGAACTTAATTCAGTGTCTCGTAAAACTTATTGGAAAGGATATACGTAGAAAAGGAAAGTTTTTTTTTTTTTTTTTTTTTTTTTTTAACGGCTTTATTATGTTAACGTTAACAAACTCTGTATCACGAGTATTCTAAAATCTTGAAAGCGTATGTGTGCTTGCGTCATTTGTTAAATATTCAAATATTTAATAAGTATTTAAATAAAGTTATTACCGGTCGTGCCGGTACCGGTCGTGCTGGCAAAGTGCCGTATGTCGGGAGCAAAATACATTGCCGTCGACAGAAAGTCACTGGAATAAGAGTATCTGAAAAATGCATATGCGTCAGTATATAAGTAGTAATGGCGATGTGCAATGTGTCAATAACATACACAGAAAAGCTAACTGCGTGGTACTGTTTAAAATGTACCGGACCAGCAGTATTTGGCTCTAATGGGCCTTTATATATTTCGCATTGTTAGCATAAAATTTCGTTATATTAATTAAATAATATTATTTTACATTTATACTGAAGAAGCGTTAGGGTATATAAGTTCCGGGCCCCCAAAGGCAGGGTCACTTATAAGATTTTAATTTTATTCATTCATTTTGTTTGGGGAGGGGGGGGGGGTAAAAAAATTAAATGTAGTTCTAATGATGACGTGAAATCTTTGTGGCGTAGAAGTTGTAAGGCTTAACATCTAGGAGGCGTTGGTCCGTGGACTTTTGGAATTTTTGAGGGAGGCACGTGTCCGTCGTCGGGTCATTATCTCACTACACGGCAGGACAGTGTTGTGTTTGAAATGGGTGAATGTCTTTAGAGAATGTCTGCCATTGACCGCAACGTGATGGAATATTTTGAGAGTTCCTGTAGAAGAACTATAAAGGATAAAGAGACCATTTTCGATGGAGAGATTTATTTTGTAATCCTTAACAACATAATCACTTTCGAGTTGTTTGAAATATCTCTCTAACATAGGCTTAACTTAGTAAATTTTTTACACGTAATCTTAGTTACGCATTTAGAAACCACCAGAAATTGCACCAAGTGTTTGTTTAAAGTTTATTTACCAGAAAATGCTTAACTTTATAAAATGAAAAACAACAACAAAAAGATTTAGAACTTTCGTTGTTGGTATTTCCAGTATTTCATATTGTCATGAGAGACTGTGGACAGGAAAGGAATCTAATAAGACGACTGCGCTACTAGCAGTGGCTGTCGGGAAATAATGGAAGTTGCTGAAACGGGAAAAGGGGGAATGTGTGTCGGTCGTGCAGTGGGCTATTTGTATCAAAATCCTGGGCAGACATCGAAAATTTTAAATTTGTTTAAGAACCGTAACATATAGGTATATTTTTTGATAACCTTGCAGAGATGTATCATAAGATACCTGTTTTACTTCCACAATTCATATCCAAAGGATGGACCACTCGGTTTAACAGCAAGTTTCTTCAACGGCAAGACATTTCAGCGGTTTCTGTTACTTCGTCCTGCATTTTTTACTGGCTCTTTAAATTAATTCATTGATTTGAAACTTAATTGCAATAAAATATACTTATTTTAATTTTATGTATCTAATAGTTTGAAAAAAATAATGCGACTTTCATAAAAAAATGATAAACATTTTTTTTTCAAAAATCCACATTTTCTACATCCATATTTTCTACAATGTGCTGGATTTGGAAGGAGCTAATGTCTACATTATCTACCGAGAACTGAGTGGTAAAAGTAACAAGGCATAACTTCCTATTTCAATTGACAGAAGAGCTAAGTCAGAATCATTTGATGACCGAGCTCAAAATTGTCCCCAGAAATTTCAAACACTACAAACTCTCAAAAAAGACCTTGGTGCAAAATTGGACTTTCTAGAATAACAGAACGAGTTGTCTGTGTCAGAAAAGTTCGCATGATGTAAATGCACTTCCAGCATTAAAAGAATTCTAACGTGTAAAAATTGCGATTAGGAACAAAATGAGTTTTATTAAAAAGTAAGTAAAAAAATTTTTTATAGCACATATTTTGATGAAAAATAACACTTTATTCTTTAAAAAAGCTTTTCATAATGCCATAACCTTTTGTATTTAAATAAATGCATAAAATTAATTGAGCAGTCAATTTGACTGGTGTATCAACGCCTCCTACATATAGAAAGCCTTACAACTCCTACGTCATCAATCTTTGAAGTCATCACTAGGACTACATCCAAAAGTTTTATTTTCACAAAATAAAACTATTAAAAATTTCTCGTGAATCCTTCAAATATTAGAAAATAGTATAAATTAACTATTACAATTAAAATACTTTTCTCATACCAAATTATTCATTTTGATCTATTTCTTTATCACATTATCTATTAGTAATATATAGGTATGTTTTTTGATAACCTTGTAAGATATGCGTCATGAGATATCTGTTCTTCGACCACAATTCATAGACAAAGGATGCAACACTGGGTTTAACAGCAAGTTTCTTCAACGGCAAGACATTTCAGCGTTTTCTGTAACTTCGTCCTGCATTTTTTACTGGCTCTTTAAATTAATTTACTGATTTGAAATTTAATAGATTTGTAGTAAAATATACTTATTTGAAATTTATGTATGTAATAGTTTGCAAAAATGTGACTTTAATAAAAAAATGATAAACTTTTTTTTTCTAAAATCCACATTTCAAAAAGCTTTTTCAAAATGTGTCCTGCCTAATTTCAACTATAATCATAATTATTACAATATTCAGTGTCTATTGCAAGAAAAAAAATGTTCCCCGAACATCCACCACTTTTATAAAGAATTTTTTTATGCAGCACATTTTTCATTTTCTGGATAATTTTTTAGCAGGTGATTGCAAAACCGATAAAAAAGCTCTTGTATTTTCATAAGGTAAAAATTATTTGCAAGCGTTTGGAGGTATTTAAATTTTCTTTCCACTTACGACTTAATACCAGTATTTTATGTTCAGTACCTTGTAATTTCATATTTTTCTGGTGTTTTGCTGTAAAATTCGATATATCCCAAAATTGCCCTTTCGTTTTTTAGTCCCATCTATTTACAGCTTAGTATGGCATTCATGTCGAAAATCGTGTCTAAAGCAGAAACTATACATTTTTGGTTCTGAAAGTTTGGCAAATGTGACTTCGGGTCTATAAAGTGTGTGTAAACAGAAACACGTGCACTATCTTTAAGACATTTTGAAGTGCTGGCTTGAAATAAATTACTTTCTCCACCCGCTTGGCATTTGTTTTATGGGTTTGCAAGGAGGCTTCTTCTAAGCAGTGTCCTTAAATGCGCTGCTCTATACAAAGGCCAAGGAAAGCAAGCCTTATACAGAGCTGCCAAGTCTCCGGCTTTTTCCGGGTGATTTCCCACTGCAATAGAGACAATGATTCGATGAGTCGAATCAGTGATTCGAATTTTGGTACTGAGGGGCTCAGTCTTTACACTCACTCTCTTCTGATTCGAATCTCAAGCCCTCAAGGGAAATACATTCCAAGTGGAAGGGAAGGAAAACTTATTTTCCCTTTGCCGTTCCCAGAGATTTTCCCTTACTTTTTCAACTCTTTTCGACTCTTTACGACTCTGAGTCGATAGATGATTTGAAACAGTAAATGAGTGGGTGTGGGTGAGTTGGTCACTGAGTTGGTGCAGCAACGAATCTTTACTGATTCAGTGTTTCGCTCTGTTTCGGTGATTGTATACTATCGTTGAGATTCGTTAGTTTTTCGAATCTTCTATCGACTCAGAGTCGAAAGGAGCCGAAAAGAGTTGAAAGGATGTTTCATTTAATTGGAGTTTTTTTTTTTCGAATCTTCTATCGACTCAGAGTCGAAAGGAGTCGAAAAAAGTTGAAAGGATGTTTCATTTAATTGAAGTTTTTTTTTCGAATCTTTGGTGCTTCATTTCTTGGTTGGTGGTCGGAAGTTTTATCTGTCTGTGGGTGTGGAGTGGGTCGAACATCGTTTGCTTTTGGCGGGGGGCATAGGCGTTACTTCCTAAGGGCAAGAGGGGTCAATCCCCCCCCCCCCGAAAAAAAATTAAGAAAATTCAAGTATCAGAGCTATTTATAATAATGATATTTTATACAATCAGAAACATTTTGTCACCCCATCCAAATATTACATGCCAATTTACGCCAATGCTCGTGGAAGAGCGGAGGGGGGGTGTCTCAAAGTTGTTTAAACCTTTTTCCCTCGGGGGGACTCCCTCCTCTTGTCTGGCTGATTTAATATTTGTTTAAAATTTAATGAAACATCCCTTTTCTACTTTTAACTTCAATATATGTCCCCCTGCCCCCACCCTCAAAAAAAAAAAAAAAAAAAAAAAAAAAAAACGGAACGTTAAGTTTACATGGTGGAGGGTTTTTCATGTGAAGGGAAATAGAATGAAATAAAGTTAGGATTGTGCTTGTCACTTTTAATGAAGGATACAGGGGCGGTATTAAGCGCTCTCACAAAAGGACTTTGTAGTAGGCAATGCTGCTTTATTGCTGCAGATTTCGTTTAAGATATTTTTTTACCTTGTTTTTCGTTTAAGGGGAATGATTTTATTTTCTTTCGTAATTCAGAGACATACAAAATAGGGTCTAAAGCAGTGGCGTAGTTAGTGATATTGACAGTGGCGTAGCCAGGATTTTATTTCGGGGTGGGCTGGGTATCAAATTTAAAGATAAAGTTCAATTGTAAGCTAAGTAAAGGGTCCCATTTTTTGGGGGGGGCAGCAGCCCCTCAGTAGGACTGGGCCAAAAATCGATAAATATCGACATATCGGTTTTACTTCAACATCAAATATCCGATATTCCCATTTTCATTTCAGTGAAATCTCGAATTCGATAAAGGTCAAAAATACAGGCCGGTCAGGGGCGTAGCCAGAAATTTTTCATGGGGGGGGGTTATGACTACTGCAACTCATATATATGTATACGTGTGTGTGATAATGTAGTGAAGAATATACATTTTGTATGGCAAAAAATTCCTCATGGGGGAGGGGTTATGACCCCCCTAACCCCCCCTTGGCTACGCCTCTGAGGCCGGCGATAAGAAAATCCTGAGATCAATACCAGCTTGTGATGCTTTTGCTACTGCTTTCTCTCCGTTGATGACGATGCCGGATCGCGGAAAAAACAGCTACATGGTTTATTAGTCTAATTATCATAATTAATTAACGTATATCTCGGAAACTATCCACCGGAGCGCGTTTTTATTGATTCTCGACCCCCCTAGACTCCACACCCCACCGATACATAAAATTTCGAATGCTTTGACACCAAACTTAACCTTTTAATCTTACAGGCCCAGGGGGTCATACGAAGCTCCCCTATATTTTCAATTTGGGCATTTTAAACACTAGCCTCCTCCGGCGGCATCTCCAAAGTCTGGAAACCATCCCAGAGCCAATTTCTACATGTTTGCAGTCCTTTTAAGCCTCAATCATGGTTAATTAGTCTAATTACCATAATTAATTAACGTATATCTCGGAAACTATCCATCGGAGCGCGTTTTTATTGATTCTCGACCCCCTCTAGACGTAACCCCATCGATACATAAAATTTCGAATACTTTGACACCAAACTTAACCTTTTAATCTTACAGGCCCAGGGGGTCATACGAAGCTCCCCTGTATTTT
Source organism: Cheiracanthium punctorium (assembly GCA_038373885.1). Taxonomy (NCBI): domain Eukaryota; kingdom Metazoa; phylum Arthropoda; class Arachnida; order Araneae; family Cheiracanthiidae; genus Cheiracanthium; species Cheiracanthium punctorium. The sequence continues at coordinate 192,281 of JAWZYV010013431.1, forward strand.
CATTTCGGGCAGTTTAAACACTCGTTTTACTCGAGCAAGGAGAGAGAGATGCTAGCTGCCCGAGAACTCAGCGGAGAAGAAACCCGATGAATGGGTGAAGGGTGTTTAAATAGTACGGCTTTCGGCGCAGAGAGAGGGAAAGTTCCTTTAGTTGTTTTATTGATTCAAGATTCGAATCATCGAAGTAGTGAGTGAGTCGAGATTCGAATCAGTAAAATGAGACGCACCGCCCATCTCTACACTGCAATTTATAGACAGCTTATATTGACTTAACCATTTGGATTTATTTTAAACATAAATTTGTAAGTAAAAATTAGTGGTGGGAAATATCCCGAAAGAAGCCGGAGACTTGGCAGCTGTGCTAATAGCATTGACTCCCTACAGCTTTCTCTTCCAGAAAGGCCCGATGGTGGTCTCTCTTCAAAATACCAAGAAAGTGATGAAGAATTTGAAGAAGACGAATGAGAGTAAACGAAGTGAATGAGAATAGAGATTCATAAGAAACGGATCGAAAAAGGTGATCTTCTGAAGTCATTAGAAAAGTAATTTCCCTATTGTAACTATATATAGCTAAGTATATAAAAAAAAAATATGATAAAAATTGATTTACAGATAAGTAGTATTATATTTATGAGTATTATTATAAGTAAAGTATTACTTTTATATATTTTTAATTGGAATAAAGGCACAGCTGCACAAGAGCTATCTGCCTACCGGGAAGGATGCCCTGGACGAAGACACAATTTGTAGACAGCTTTATTTTGAATTAAATAAAGGACGGCACACACTTGGACGGCACACTTATGGATTATGATGTCTATTCCAAACAGTATTTAATATGATGAATTGTAGTTGGAATATGCCTGACGGAGATTGTAAAACAGTTTCTGAAGGCGATTTAAAGATAGATTTAAAGATAGTTTTTAAGGGGTTCTAACGAGTATTCACGTGACATCTGGAGAAAATCGCCGAAAACTCCAGACTATTAGATCGACAAACGCGCAGTATTACATTTATAAGTAATATTACACAATAATAGTACTCCTAATAAGAGACACTCCCCGGACAAGACATTTGTTGGCAAACAACTTCAAGCCGTTTGGTAATATATCGGCAAATTTGGCGATAACACGCTTTTTTTTATATAACGTAAGAAGTATGTACTACTAAAAAGTAAGTCAAAAGTCAACAGCAATGATTTTAACGTTAACACACATGAAAAATATTTTTAGCCAAGATCTTGATACAAATACTCCACTCTGCGTCGATTCCGGGAACCTAACGTCGTGTTAAGTATAGTATAACCTCGATATCTCGAAGTCGAAGGGACACCGAAAAAACTCTTTCAAGATTACGAGGTAAAATAAAAGGAAGCCAGTTTGTAAGGGAAACTCATTTATTCGAGATATCAAGGATTTTGAAATACCAGGGTTACATTGTATTTGGCTTTTCTCTTCCCAATGCACCCCCCCCCCCATATTTGGCTATTAATGAAGCAGAAAAGTTTGGACAAGATTTTTCATTCGCTGTTTCCTGTTCAGTGACCCCTCCTCATTTAAAAAGAAAATTCTACAGGAGAAACCTGGGACTGTGCATACTATCACAAAAGATATGATTAGGCACCAGATTACTGTCCTATTTCCTATTGTGGTGTATTTATTATGATGCTGATGATTTGTATGGTGTAAAAAAAGCTTCTTATAACAATTAAAATTAGTAATTAACAAGTTCACTCATGGCTGCATTATTTTGATTAATGTACAATTCGAGTTACTGTTGTTCAGGTGCAAAGGCTTTAGTAAAAATTTGAAAGTAAAATCTGCATTAAATATGTAATTAGTTGATTGATCGATATTATTTATGTGTACATTTTTTAGCGTTCACAACAGAAAGTAAGCAGACAGCAATGCATTAACCATTGACTATTACAAGGGTAATCGTGCTATGCCTGGTTTTTTTATATCGAAGTTTAAAAAAGAAATAAAGTATATTGAATAATTTATTCGCAAACATTTTGACTAAACTATACCATTCGCACCGCACCATGTTTCATGTTATGTCGTATATGATGTTAAAAAGCTGCAGATATAAAAATTAGGTAGTATTATTAAAAATTCTTTTAATGATCTACCATTAAAAAATATTAAGGTATTGGGGATCATCAACGAAGCACACGAAGTCACGAAGTGAACGCAGACTTTTTCTGCGGAGTTACGAAGGCCATCATCTTTCTGCTGTTTTCATTTTTCATCTTAAAATTGTTTTATCTGCTCTCTTTCATTGTTCTAAATATCCCCAACTAGATACTTTGCTTCCCCATTCGTTCCCGATTCGATTCAAAAAACAATGCAGGGAAGCAGTGGCACACGCAAGGGATGCGTCCAGGGAGTCTGGACCCCTCTCCCAAAAGAGTTAACTTTGGTTCAATAAATCAGCAAGTAATTTTTGACAGTTTGATACATTATGACTTTACCAAATATAATTTCATGTTTTTCAGTTATGTTTTTATTTATTTAACTTAACTGCTAAAGATAAATAAATAAAAACATAATTGAAGAACATGCAATTATATTGAATCGCGGAAGAATCTAAAAGGTATCTCGATAAAAAAAATTATGTTCCACATACTTTCAGGTGGTTGTCAGTACTGATACTTGACTTCGGCCGGTCACGTGCAAATTAAAACAGACCGCACCCTTTTTTACAAACCTTATGCTTTAAATTTTTTTTTCGATGCCCTTAAATTTGGCTGCCCACATACTGTGCACTATCTTGTTCCCTGTCACCTTTATGTGCTGCATCCCCTCCGAGGCAAAATCCTTTGTGCGCCACTGCAGGAAAGTAATAGGATTCTAAAATGGAAATCTTAAACATTACGCCCTCCTCCCCTTCCCTGAATATGCCACTGCCTGAACTTGTTGCACAGTGGAAGTAACTTTATTTTTGCCCTTTATCAAGGTGCTGAAAATGTTGTAATGAAAAGAAATTATGGATAAGGTATTTGAAACAGGCAACTTTGATTGAGGCTAATTGGAAAATTACCAAAATTTGAGTTGGCATATTTCATAGTTCTCCTCTCCCAATCATCATGCCCTCGCTACCAACGCCTCCTACATACAGAAAGTCTTACAACTACTCCGTCACCAACCTTTGACGTCATCATTTGGCCTGCATCTAATTGTTTTATTTACAGAAAATAAAACTATTAAAAATTTCTGGTAAATACTACAAATACTTAAAAACATCTTACATTAACATTACAAACATTAAAATTAAAATATCTTTCTCAAACAAAATTCAGTATGATCTATTTCCTTACCAGATTATCTAATTAGTTATGGTTAAAAACTGACATTTGTAGTAAAATTATATTTTTAATTTCAAATTATTAAAATATTGCCAATCATGGGTAAATTTACCAGAAATTTTTAATAGCTTTATTTTATCACAATCAAACTTTTAAATGTAGGCCAAATGATGACATCAAAGCTTGGTGACGTAGCAGTTGTAAGGCTTTCTATATCTAGTAGAGATGGGCGGTTCGACTCATTTTACTGATTCGAATCTCAACTCACTCACTACTTCGATGATTCGAATCAGTGATTCGAATCTTGAATCAATAAAACAACTAAAGAAATTTTCCCTCTCTCTGCGCCGAAAGCCGTACTATTTAAACACCCTTCACCCATTCATCGGGTTTCTTCTCCGCTGAGTTCTCGGGCAGTTAGCATCTCTCTCTCCTTGCTCCAGTAAAACTAGTGTTTAAACTGCCCGAAATGAAAATACAGGGGAGCTTCGTATGACCCCCTGGGCCTGTAATATTAAAAGGTTAAGTTTGGTGTCAAAGTATTCGAAATTTTATGTATCGATGGGGGACCCAGAGGGGGGGTCGAGAATCAATAAAAACGTGCTCCGATGGATAGTTTCAGAGATATACGTTAATTAATTATGGTAATTAGACTAATTAACCATGATTGAGGCTTAAAAGGACTGCAAACATGTAGAAATTGGCTCTGGGATGGTTTCCAGACTTTGGAGATGCCGTCGGAGGAGGCTAGTGTTTAAAATGCCCAAATTGAAAATATAGGGGAGCTTCGTATGACCCCTGGGCCTGTAAGATTAAAAGGTTAAGTTTGGTGTCAAAGCATTCGAAATTTTAAGTATCGGTGGGGTGTTGAGTCTAGGGGGGGTCGAGAATCAATAAAAACGCGCTCCGGTGGATAGGTTCCGAGATATACGTTAATTAATTATGGTAATTAGACTAATAAACCATGGAGCTGTTTTTTCTGCGATGAGAGAAGAAGAAGCTTTCCGAGAGAAAGCAGTAGCAAAAGCATCACAAGCTGGTATTGATCTCAGGATTTTCTTATCGCCGGCCTCAGAGGCGTAGCCAAGGGGGGGGGGGTTAGGGGGTCATAACCCCCCATGAGGAATTTTTTGCCATACAAAATGTATATTCTTCACTACATTATCATACACACGTATACATATATATGAGTTGCAGTAGTCATAACCCCCCCATAAAAAAATTCTGGCTACGCCCCTGGCCGGCCTGTATTTTTGCCCTTTATCGAATTCGAGATTTCACTGAAATGAAAATGGGAATATCGGATATTTGATGTTGAAATAAAACCGATATGTCGATTTTTGGCCCAGTCCTACTGAGGGGCTGCTGCCCCCCCCCCCAAAAAAAATGGGACCCTTTACTTAGCTTACAATTGAACTTTATCTTTAAATTTGATACCCAGCCCACCCCGAAATAAAATCCTGGCTACGCCACTGTCAATAACACTAACTACGCCACTGCTTTAGGCCCTATTTTGTATTTCTCTGAATTACGAAAGAAAATAAAATCATTCCCCTTAAACGAAAAACGAGGTAAAAAAAAAAAACGAAATCTGCTGCAATAAAGCGAAATGTTATTTTGCTTACTACAAAGTCCTTTTGTGAGAGCGCTTAATACCGCCCCTGTATCGTTCATTAAAAGTGACAAGCACAATCCTAACTTTATTTCATTCTATTTCCCTTCACATGAAAATCCGCCACCATGTAAACTTAACGTTCCGTTTTTTTTTTTTTTTTTTTTTTTTTTTTTTTTTTTTTTTTTTGAGGGTGGGGGCAGGGGGACATATATTGAAGTTAAAAGTAGAAAAGGGATGTTTCATTAAATTTTAAACAAATATTAAATCAGTCAGACAAGTTGGAAGGAGGGATTTTCTTAATTTTTTTTTCGGGGGGGAGATTGACCCCTCTTGCCCTTAGGAAGTAACGCCTATGCCCCCCGCCAAAAGCAAACGATGTTCGACCCACTCCACACCCACAGACAGATAAAACTTTAAAATCCGACCACCAACCAAGAAATGAAACACCAAAGATTCGAAAAAAAAAACTTCAATTAAATGGAACATCCTTTCAACTCTTTTCGACTCCTTTCGACTCTGAGTCGATAGAAGATTCGAAAAAACCCCTCCAATTAAATGAAACATCCTTTCAACTCTTTTCGGCTCCTTTCGACTCTGAGTCGATAGAAGATTCGAAAAACTAACGAATCTCAACCATAGTATACAATCACCGAAACAGAGCGAAACACTGAATCAGTAAAGATTCGTTGCTGCACCAACTCAGTGACCAACTCACCCACACCCACTCATTTACTGTTTCAAATCATCTATCGACTCAGAGTCGTAAAGAGTCGAAAAGAGCCGAAAGGAGTCGTAAAGAGTCGAAAAGAGTTGAAAGAGTAAGGGAAAATCCCTGGGAACGGCAAAGGGAAAATAAGTTTTTCTTCCCTTCGCACTTGGAATGTATTTCCCTTGAGGGCTTGAGATTCGAATCAGTAGAGAGTGAGTGTAAAGACTGAGCCACTCAGTACCAAGATTCGAATCACTGATTCGACTCATCGAATCATTGGCCATCTCTAATATCTAGGAGGTGTTGCCGCTACGCCTCTGCTCATGAATTACGATGCCCATTAAAAAACAGTATTTAAAATTTGAAGTATAATTGGACTAAGCCTGGCGGAGATAGTAAAAAATTTTCAGAAGGCTATTATAAGATAGATTTCTATTCTAAAGATGGGGTTTATGCTAGTAGAAATATATAATTCCTATTTTAACGCCCTCACTCCCGCCAACATGAAAAATCGCCGCACTTTGCCGAGTTCTCCAATCATGGGTCTCTTGGAGTTATGCACAAGTTTCAAAGATCCCAAAAGAACAAGATGAAAACTAAAGATAATAAATTAGCAATAAACGCACCAGTTAAGGATTTTGAAGACACTTAATTATTGAAACTACATTAATTACCAACACAAAATAAATAAATAAGTAATGAAATGCTGTACTTACATGTTGTTCCAAATCGCCATTTTAATTTTAAATTACGGTTGCCACATAAATACAAAAAATCGTCATGGTAACTGCATATATTTAATTATCGCCACCTTTTCGAGATTCGGGGCGTGAAAGTAGGAATCAACCCAAGAAAGACAAGCACGGTATGCTCATAGATGATGATGCACATTCGAAACAATAATTGAAACGGTGAAATATAGTTGGAATGTAATTGGCGAAGATTCTAAAGTAGTTTTAGTAGGCGATTTTGATTTCAAAGATGGGTTTTATGGAACAGGGAAGAAAAATACGGCACACTCATGAATAATGATACACTTTCCAACTGCATAAATTAAGGAAAAAAAAGTCGGATAACGCATAAATTACGATACGCTTTTAATATATAGCACTTTAGTGCGTATTTAAAATCTGAAAGTGTTTCAGATTTTCTTTTTTCTTTTTTTTTTTTTTTGGTTGGTTACTCCGGGGCGCTCCACGCCTAATCCACAACACATGTCAGTCGTTCTTTTCTCGCGATGCAAAGACTGTTAATATTGTATATTACTTATATTAATGATTGAAGCTGTGAGGTAGACCAGTTATTCTAATTTTTATTAACATATTTTTTTTCTAATTCAAGAATATTCGTACGGTTGTGTACAATTATTAGTTCATTGTGTTTTTCTCCCGCCTCCTCAGTTCCTCTTCTTCTTTTCTTTAAGAGAATTTTAGATCAAATTAAATTTTTATCGGCCTTCGTAAGAGTTTCTATTGATAATTATTTTATGACGGATTCCTCTTTTAAAGTTCAAGAACCCGACTGGCTGGTGGCACAGATCTATACAGCGTCTAGTCTACACCTCCTACATATAAAAAGCCTAACAACTGGAACTTTGATATCATCACTAAGCCTTCAACTAGTGACGTCATCACAGTTTTATTTCCACAAAGTAAAACTATATAAAATTTCTGGTGAATGCTACAAATATTAGACAATATCTTAAATAAAAAAATAAAATTAAAATACCTTTATCATACAAAATTATTCATTCCGATCTGTTTCCTTATCATATTATCTAATTAGTCATGGTTAAAAACTGCCATTCGTCACAAAATTAATTTTTTATCTCAAATTATAAAAATATTGTTAGTCATGAGTAAATTCACCATAACCTTTTTACCCTCCGCTAAAGAGGGTAATAGTTTTGGGCAGACAAAAAAAGGTCGTGGATGATAATTGATAGTAGTAAATAAAGTAAGCATATGCACTTTTGAAATTCGCATCATATGGATCAATAAAATACATGAAAAATCTTTATTGTTTTAGTGTATACGCAAAAATACATTTAGCTTTACGTTAGTTACAAAAGGATGAAGTAATAAATTCGAGCAATTTTTCACAAAAGATTTACAAATAGTTTTGTATTAATAACTATGAATTAAAAGTAATTAAATTATTTACGTATATTCCATCAAGGTGTTTGCGGGGATGGCAACGAAGATTCTTTTCCTCTTTTTCTTTCGCTGGTTGCCAGGACGATAGTTTAGAATAAAAATAACTTTTTTGTTCTAAACAAATTTATGTAGCTGAAAGGTGTAATATATCTAGACAAAAAAAGGTCGTGGATGATAATTGATAGTAGTAAATAAAGTAAGCTATTAACCGTGATTGATTGAGACTATGGTGCTTTCTCAAGAGACTAAAGACCAAATCATATCGCTTTATTTTTCTGACACACCACTCACGCAGTGTGAAATAGCTCGTAGGCTTGGTATTTCACGCTCTACTGTTCAGTATTACATCGTTAAATATCAGAAGAATATATCCGGGACTGTTGTTCAAGGCCGCGCTGGCCGTCCTCGCCAGTTGTCTAATCCGGAAGAAAGTCGTCGTGAAACTAACCGTCTATTTATGCAAAGAAAAAGGGAAGATCCAGATTTTCGTGCTCAAGAAGCGGAATCCAAATCCAGAAGACAAGACAGAAAACGTTTACGACTCTGTCTAGATATACCATCGAAAAGACCAAGAACAGATACTGATCTAAATGTAAGGTGTGAAGAACTAGAATTTCGTAAATTAGCTGAGAAATTTTTCGAAGCTGTTGCTGATGGTCCAATCCACCAATGCTATTGTTGTGATCGACTGTGGTTCAAAAAGTCAATAAGAACCCATTCCAAAACAACTTTACTGTCCAAAGGAGCGACAACGGACTTTATAAAACTAGTCTTTTACAAAGATATCGATGATATTGGCAAATTTTGCAAAACATGTTACGATTGTTTGATTAAATTGACAATACCAGAATTAGCTATAAGCAATGGCTTCGAATTCCCCGAAATACCGGATTGTTCAAAATACTTGACACCACTGGAAGAACGGTTGGTTTCTCCCCGTTTGATTTACATGCAAATACATCCTGTACATGGCTGCCAATACAAATTAAAAGGTTCTGTCAAAAAACCTCTTTAGCGGAGGGGACACTAATTTCAGCTGAAGGCTGAATATTTTTATAGATTTATTTTGTGAAAATAAAACTTTTAACTGTTTGCCTGATGATGACGTCAAAGCTTGCTGACGTAGGCGTTGTTCGGCTTCCTTTATCCAGGAGGTGTTGGTCTAGTGAGCGATGCGTCAGTCGAAACCAGGTTACTGAAACATTGGTGGTGGTGGAGTGGGAAAACAAACTATGAAATTTCTGGTGAGTTTTTCAAAACAAAAATACGATGGAAATGAAAAAATTAATGACTTTCTACTGTGTATAGATAAAAATTAAAAGGTATTGATAAAAAGCACATTGTTAACCTTAAGATTTACACAACAAGAAAAAGAAATATAGAAGTGTAAAAAAAAATTAAGGAACTTAATCCAGTGCCTCGTAAAACTTATCGGAAACGATATACGTAGTAAAGGAAAGTTCCTTTATTTTATTTTTTTAAACGGCTTTATTATGTTAACGTTAATAAATTCTGTATTACGAGTATTCTAAAATCTTGAAAGCGTATGTGTGCTTGCGTCATTTGTTAAATATTCAAATATTTAATAAGTATTTAAATAAAGTTATTATCATGTTTACGAAAAATAAAAATCTGATTTGGGCACCACATGACTCCTTATACGTCTATTAAATCAAATATTTTCGGTGGACTTCAAAACTTATTTTGTTTGAAAGAGATAAAATGCAACAATAATACTAAGATTTACCGATTTCTAAAGAAATATTTGAGATATCGCCAAGCTGGGTTCAATTTGAATGATCTGTTCTGAGCACGTCGATGGTCGATGTGCGATATTTCGCCAAAAATTGACAAAATTAAAACGGCTAGATTTTGGTCATAGTCGATAGTGATTCACCATGCAGACTTTTAATGAATTGAATGTATCCATGAACTTAACTTAAAAGTACTAAAAGTCTTTTTGGGTGTCCCTGTAAATAAATTACGCCCGATTGCAATAAAAAAATACTATATAGTTCATAAGACAAATTTTCAATACGTACATAATTATTTTTACGTTACGTTTGGCTATATTTCGGAAAAACTCGAAAAGTCTATGACAAATGGCAAGAATTGCCTCAACCACGCAATGACTAACTTACAGATATAATGCGTTGAAGATGTCCGTAGACATTAATGTATTGAAATTCCTGTGAGTTGTCCTGTAAATAAATTCTCCAGTAGATAGGCACAGAAGAAAATTATCCAATGTTAAATTCACAAATAGCATACGAAGCCTACCCGAAGGCCATATCTCTAGTAGAACATTCAAAGCGTGGAGCGAAAAATCTGGGCTCAAAAGGTCCTCAACCCTACAACAAGACCAGGAAATTAGAAAATACATCGACCTTCAGCATGAGTCACTTGCGATTATGAGAAAACCTTCACAAACTCTGCACCTTCATCCGCACACAAAAGTAAATCTTAACCTCTTAAAACTTTGCACTAAGAATGAACCTGCCTGGGTTTAAAAAGAAAAAGGCGACCATAGAATTAATGTAATTTCCGCCCAAACTCAAAAATTGGTAATTGCCTATACTGACGGCTCTTCCGACTCTAGTCTTGATAGCGTTTCATGTGGCATGATGATGGTATGTGTGTGTGTGGACCCTCAATGATGATGGGTGTTTACGTTGAGGGTCCAGACTGAGAACACGAGTGTCACAAAATTCCTTTGGGGAAAATCGCTTCCAACTACACCGAACATTTTGTCATCAAAAGTGCGCTGGAGATTTTCCTCATTGAAAACATCCACAGATACAGCGGCATAGTTATCCTCTCTGATTCAAGATCCGCGCTGCAAGTCATTCAGAAAGGCAAGTGCCAGATATGCCATGAAATTATCCTGTCCATTAACAAAGTCATCGCAACCAAGACATCTTGCACGTTACAATGGATTCCAGCATACGTTAATATCCTTGGTAATGAGATAGCCGATGTGCTTGCCAAGGAATCCAGTTCTTGCCCTCAATCATCGAATATCACAATTTTAATGGACGCCAATGCTGTTGCCGGCCGCAGACTTATCAACAATAATTTTAAATACTCTATTCCAGCTCTGGATATTAATCATGCAATAGCAACGATATTAATAGTCCGGGAGCCAGCGACAGATTTTGGTCAGTTATTTCCTCCCGGCCGATAATTCGTGAGATGATTAAGATAGTTGTGTGTTGAAGCCTGGTGATCGTCAGCTGCCGCACCATGGGTGGGTTGGGCGGCGGCCGCCTTCCAGACACGTAAAAAAAATTTAAAAATTCAGTCATTTCCTCCCGGTTGAAAATTTCTGAAATAATAGTTGGCATAGTACTTGTTTGAAAAAAAAACCGTCAGCTGGCCAAGCGGCGGTGGATTATACGTCAGCTGCTCATACGAATATGTAAAAAAAAATTTTTTTTTCAATGATTTCCTCCCGGTTGAAAATTTGACAGATGTTAGTTTACATTCTACTTTAAATAAAAAAACAAGTCAGCTGGCTGTATGCCGGTGGAAGACCCGTCAGCTGGCACAGTGAAAGTGTGGCGCGGAAAGGTAGTGTGGCCGCCGCTAGCCTATTTCAATGCACCAGCTGACGGGTTTTCCCCGGCATACGGCCAGCTGAATTTTTTTTTATGGCAAGAATTATGTCAACTATTATTTGACAAATTTTCAACCGGGAGGAAATAACGCACTTTATTTTATTGGACACAACTGGGCACAACTGTGTGATGACCCCCCCCTTGGCTACGCCCTGTACAGAAGATATCACCAAGTGGAGCTCAGCTTCAGAATTCATTTTTTTTATGCCAAACTTGGCAACAAATTGCCAAAAGTGGTCTACCTTGGTGACTTTTGACATTAAGACCAGCGCTGTTACTGGGAACCCAGTACAAAGTATATTCCCAAAACGATCAAATTATGCTATTCTGAAAACATGAAAAATTTTCGCATTCGAAAGATTTCATTTTGTATACATAGCCATTCTTATATACAGGCAGACGATTTCTTTGCTTGGCTCGAAGTCCGCTTATAAATCCTCGATTTATTTTTGAGAAGAAAAATTAAACTGTGTAATCTAGAAAAGCAATTTAAAAGGAAGGAATCACATTTTTTCCTTCAAAGCCGGATATAACGTCAATATAACGTCCTTTTCCGCTTGCAGAGCCGAATTTTGTCACACAAATGATAAACTTTTTTGACTCGGAGAAATAAAATGGAGCTGAAAATGCCAAAAAATCTCTTAAAAATGAGGAAACCGGTGGTTTTCATGTTTTTAAAGTAGCACAGATTGTTTTTTTTTTTAATATTTTCTATACATAATTATGAAAAATAGTAGGATTATTGAGGATATCAGCGCGTTGTGTCCAATAAAATAAAGTGTGTTATTTCCTCCCGGTTGAAAATTATTCAAATAATAGTTGACATAATTCTTGCCATAATAAAAAAAAATCAGCTGGCCGTATGCCGGGGGAAAAACCCGTCAGCTGGTGCATTGAAATAGGCTAGCGGCGGCCACACTACCTTCCGCGCCAACTTTCACTGTGCCAGCTGACGGGTTTTCCACCGGCATACAGCCAGCTGACTTGTTTTTTTATTTAAAGTAGAATGTAAACTAACATCTGTCAAATTTTCAACCGGGAGGAAATCATTGAAAAAAAAATTTTTTTTTACATGTTCGTATGAGCAGCTGACGTATAATCCACCGCCGCTTGGCCAGCTGACGGTTTTTTTTCAAACAAGTACTATGCCAACTATTATTTCAGAAATTTTCAACCGGGAGGAAATGACTGAATTTTTAAATTTTTTTTACGTGTCTGGAAGGCGGCCGCCGCCCAACCCACCCATGGTGAGACAGCTGACGATCACCATGCTTCAACACGCAACCGTCTTAATCATCTGAGAAATTATGGGCTGAGAGGATTTTGGTCGCAAAAATCTGTCGCTGGCTCCCGGACTATAACCAGGCTACGAACAAAGCATGTTAAGGGAATGGGAATCTTTGCGGATGGACAAAGAAGTTACTCAATTCCCTGCCCACACCGCTCTGATTTTCTACTGTCTCCTCAAGACATTTTCAGCTGCCCTCCAATTCAGGCCAGGCTCCTCAAGATCGGCTTGGAAGATCCGAACGATTTGATTTTTTCGGACAAAGCTGTGGAGCTCGCCAAGGCTGTCTTCGACAGCTTCGGAGTGATCTGAGTTTTCACTTTGCACATCATGTACATGACAATAACAACAACAGTAAATAGGAACGAAAAATCGAGGTGCACAACTAGACGTTACACTAATCTTATATATGAAATTTCAACAATTCTACGACTAATAGGTTAAAGACATACAAACGTACACCATAAGTCACCCAGTTCGGACATCGCCTCCTAATTATAGAAAGCCTTACAACTCCTACGTCATCAATCTTTGACGTCATCACTAGGCCTACATCCAAAAGTTTTATTTTCACAAAATAAAACTATTAAACATTTCTCGTGAATCCTTCAAATATTAGAAAATAGTATTAGAAAATAGTATAAATTAACTATTCAGTCAATTAAAATACTTTTCTCATACCAAATTATTCATTTTGATCTATTTCCTTATCACATTATCTATTAGTAATGGTTAAAAACTGTCATTTGTCGTAAAATTATATTTTTTTCCTTCAATTTTTAAAATATTTTTATTCATGGGGAAATTTACCAAAAGTTTTAAAATAGCTTTATTTTATGAAAAAAAATTAAATGTTGTTCTAATGATGACATGAAATCTTTGTGACGTAGGAGTTGTAAGGCTTAACATCTGGGAGGTGTTGTCCGGGGGCTTTTGGCATTTTTGAGGGAGGCACATGTCCGTCGTCGGGTTATTATCTCACTACACGGCAGGACAGTGTTGTGTTTGTAATGGCTGACTGTCTTTAGAGAATGTCTGAAATTGACCGCAACGTGTGAATATTTTGAGAGTCCCAAGAACTGTAGAACTGTAGAGTCCTGTAGAACTATAAATGATAAAGAGGTACTTTCGATGGAGAGATTTATTTTGTAATCCTTAACAACATAATCACTTCCGATTAGTTTGAAATATCGTTCTAACATAGGCTTAACTTAATAAATTTTTTACACGTTGTAGAGCTCGCGAAGGTTACACTTAATCTTTTGCAAGCATTTAGAAACCACCAGAAATTGCATCAAGTGTTTGTTTAAAGTTGATTTACCAGAAAGCTCTTAACTTTATAAAATAAAAAACAACCACAAAAAAATTAGAATTTTTTTTATTAAGATTTCCAACATTTCATACTAGGGAGGAGAGATAGGCGATTAAACTCATGTTACTGATTCGAATCTCGACTCACTCACTACTTCGATGATTCGAATCAGGATTCGAATCTTGAATCAATAAAACAACTAAAGAAATTTTCCCTCTCTCTGCGCCGAAAGCCGTACTATTTAAACACCCTTCAAGCATTCATCGGGTTTCTTCTCCGCTGAGTTCTCGGGCAGTTAGCATCTCTCTCTCCTTGCTCCAGTAAAACTAGTGTTTAAACTGCCCGAAATGAAAATACAGGGGAGCTTCGTATGACCCCCTGGGCCTGTAAGATTAAAAGGTTAAGTTTGGTGTCAAAGTATTCGAAATTTTATGTATCGATGGGGGTAAACGTCTAGGGGGGGGTCGAGAATCAATAAAAACGCGCTCCGATGGATAGTTTCCGAGATATACGTTAATTAATTATCGTAATTAGACTAATTAACCATGATTGAGGCTTAAAATGACTGCAAACATGTAGAAATTGGCTCTGGGATGGTTTCCAGACTTTGGAGATGCCGTCGGAGGAGGCTAGTGTTTAAAATGTCCAAATTGAAAATATAGGGGAGCTTCGTATGACCCCCTGGGCCTGTAAGATTGAAAGGTTAAGTTTGGTGTCAAAGTATTCGAAATTTTATGTATCGATGGGGGTTTACGTCTAGGGGGGGGTCGAGAATCAATAAAAACGCGCTCCGATGGATAGTTTCCGAGATATACGTTAATTAATTATGGTAATTAGACTAATTAACCATGATTGAGGCTTAAAAGGACTGCAAACATGTAGAAATTGGCTCTGGGATGGTTTCCAGACTTTGGAGATGCCGTCGGAGGAGGCTAGTGTTTAAAATGCACAAATTGAAAATATAGGGGAGCTTCGTATGACCCCCTGGGCCTGTAAGATTAAAAGGTTAAGTTTGGTGTCAAAGCATTCGAAATTTTAAGTATCGGTGGGGTGTTGAGTCTAGGGGGGTCGAGAATCAATAAAAACGCGCTCCGGTGGATAGGTTCCGAGATATACGTTAATTAATTATGGTAATTAGACTAATAAACCATGGAGCTGTTTTTTCTGCGATGAGAGAAGAAGAAGCTTTCCGAGAGAAAGCAGTAGCAAAAGCATCACAAGCTGGTATTGATCTCAGGATTTTCTTATCGCCGGCCTCAGAGGCGTAGCCAAGGGGGGGGGTTAGGGGGGTCATAACCCCCCATGAGGAATTTTTTGCCATACAAAATGTATATTCTTCACTACATTATCATACACACGTATACATATATATGAGTTGCAGTAGTCATAACCCCCCCCCATGAAAAATTTCTGGCTACGCCCCTGGCCGGCCTGTATTTTTGCCCTTTATCGAATTCGAGATTTCACTGAAATGAAAATGGGAATATCGGATATTTGATGTTGAAATAAAACCGATATGTCGATTTTTGGCCCAGTCCTACTGAGGGGCTGCTGCCCCCCCCCCAAAAAAAATGGGACCCTTTACTTAGCTTACAATTGAACTTTATCTTTAAATTTGATACCCAGCCCACCCCGAAATAAAATCCTGGCTACGCCACTGTCAATAACACTAACTACGCCACTGCTTTAGACCCTATTTTGTATTTCTCTGAATTACGAAAGAAAATAAAATCATTCCCCTTAAACGAAAAACAAGGTAAAAAAAAAAAAAAAAACGAAATCTGCTGCAATAAAGCGAAATGTTATTTTGCTTACTACAAAGTCCTTTTGTGAGAGCGCTTAATACCGCCCCTGTATCCTTCATTAAAAGTGACAAGCACAATCCTAACTTTATTTCATTCTATTTCCCTTCACATGAAAATCCGCCACCATGTAAACTTAACGTTCCGTTTTTCTTTTTTTTTTTTTTTTTTTGAGGGTGGGGGCAGGGGGACATATATTGAAGTTAAAAGTAGAAAAGGGATGTTTCATTAAATTTTAAACAAATATTAGATCAGCCAGACAAGTTGGAAGGAGGGATTTTCTTAATTTTTTTTTCGGGGGGGGAGATTGACCCCTCTTGCCCTTAGGAAGTAACGCCTATGCCCCCCGCCAAAAGCAAACGATGTTCGACCCACTCCACACCCACAGACAGATAAAACTTTAAATCCGACCACCAACCAAGAAATGAAACACCAAAGATTCGAAAAAAAAACTTCAATTAAATGAAACATCCTTTCAACTCTTTTCGACTCCTTTCGACTCTGAGTCGATAGAAGATTCGAAAAAACCCCTCCAATTAAATGAAACATCCTTTCAACTCTTTTCGGCTCCTTTCGACTCTGAGTCGATAGAAGATTCGAAAAACTAACGAATCTCAACGATAGTATACAATCACCGAAACAGAGCGAAACACTGAATCAGTAAAGATTCGTTGCTGCACCAACTCAGTGACCAACTCACCCACACCCACTCATTTACTGTTTCAAATCATCTATCGACTCAGAGTCGTAAAGAGTCGAAAAGAGTTGAAAGAGTAAGGGAAAATCTCTGGGAACGGCAAAGGGAAAATAAGTTTTTCTTCCCTTCGCACTTGGAATGTATTTCCCTTGAGGGCTTGAGATTCTAATCAGTAGAGAGTGAGTGTAAAGACTGAGCCACTCAGTACCAAGATTCGAATCACTGATTCGACTCATCGAATCATTGGCCATCTCTACTAGGGAGCACAGACCTGAGATCCAAGATTTGTGTAATAGGGCGGCCGCGGTACTACCGGTGGCTGTCGAGAAGAAATGAAAGTTGCTCAAAGGGGGAGTGTGCGTTCGTCGCGCAGTGGACTATTTGTAATAAATCCTGGGCAGACATCGAAAATTTTAAATTTGTTTAAGAACCGTGATATATAGGTATGTTTTTTGATAACCTTGTAAGAGATGCATCATGAGATATCTGTTCTTCGACCACAGGATGCAACACTGGGTTTAACAGCAAGTTTCTTCAACGGCAAGACATTTCAGCGTTTTCTGTAACTTCGTCCTGCATTTTTTACTGGCTCTTAAAATTAATTTACTGATTTGAAATTTAATAGAATTGTAGTAAAATATACTTATTTGAAATTTATGTATGTAATAGTTTGCAAAAATGTGACTTTAATAAAAAAATGATAAACTTTTTTTTCTAAAATCCACATTTCAAAAAGCTTTTTCAAAATGTATCGGGCCTAATTTCAACTATAGTCATAATTATTACAGTATTCAGTGTCTATTGCAAGAAAAAAATGTTCCCCCAACATCCAACATTTTTATAAAGAATTTTTTTTAGACAGCACCTTTTTTATTTTCTCGATAATTTTTGGCAGGTGATCGCAAAACGGATACAAAAGCGCTTGCATTTCTCATAACCTAAATATTATTTGCAAGTGTTTGGTATAGGTAACGATTTATTACCAGTATTTTAAATTCAGTATCTTATAATTTAATAAATATTTTTCTGGTGTGAATTTGCTGCAAAATTCTACATATTCCAAAATTGCCCTTCCTTGTATTAGTCCCGTCTATTTACAGCTTAGAGTGGCATTCATGTCATAAATTGTGTTCAAAGCAAAAACTCCACATTTTTGGTTCTGACAGTTTGGAAAATGTGACTTCGGGTCAATAAAGTGTGAGTGTGTAAACAGAAACACGTGCTAGATCTTTAAGCCATTTTGAAGTGCTGTCTTGAAATAAATTACTTTCTCCTACCGCTTGGAATGAGATTTTATGGATTTGCAAGGAGGCTTCTTTTAAGCAGCGTTTTTAAATGTGCTGCTCTAGACAAAGGCCAGGGAAAAAGAGCAAGCCTTGTAGCAGTGAGCCCGTACAACTTCCTCTACCAGAAAGGCCCGATGGCGGTCTCTCTCTCTCAAAAAAAAAAAAAAAAAGAAAACAAGAAAGTGTTGAAGAATTTGAAGAAGACGAATATTAGAGTTAAGAAGAATCGGTTCGAAAAAGTTAATCTTCTGAAGTCATTAGAAAATTAATTTCCCTATTGTAACTACATATAGCTAAGTATAAAATAAAAATATTTTTATGATAAAAATTGATTTATAGATAAGTATTATATTTATGAGTATTATTATAAGTAAAGTATTACATTTATATATTTTTATTGTGATTAAGGCACAGCTACACAAGGGCTATTTGCCTAACAGGAAGCATGCCTTGGACGAAGGACTTTTAAGGGGATCTAACAAGTATTCACGTGACATCTGGAAAAAATCGCTGAAAACTCCAGACCATTAGATCGACAAACGCGCGGTATTAGATTTATTAGTAGTATAATGCAATAATAGTACTCCTAATAAGGGACATTCCCCGGATAAGAGACTTTTTGGCAAACAACTACAAGCCGTTTGGTCATATATCGCCAAATTTGGCGACAACGCGCTTTTTTATATAACTTAAGAAGTATCTACTACAAAAAAGTAATTCAAAACTCAACAGCAATTATTTTAACGTTAAAACATGTGAAAAATATTTTTGGCGAGGATCTTTATAGAAATACGCCACTGTATGCCGATTCCGGGAACCTAACGTCGTTTTAATTGGCTGCTCGTTTCTTTCTTTCTTTTTTTAGCATTAGGGTGCTATTTCGCTCAATCCCAGAATTTTGTCTATGCACTTTTGTCTACGCGATCTTGTAGACATGTTTTGTAGGCATGAACTGTCAAGGTCAGTATCTTTTCAAATATGTTTGCAGATAACGTGCAGGGGGAGGGATTAATAAAATGTGAAAGTCGCACAAGTTTTTCAAATTTTGATAATTGATCGCTAAGTTTGGTGCCAAAAAGTGACAATTTATTAAAAATATATTACGAGCATAGTTAGAAGATGCCTGGCGAAGATTGTAGAACAGGTTTAGTAGGCGATTTTAATATAAATTTCAATTCCGAATAAGTGTTTTATAGAATAGAGAAGACAAATACGCTATACTCATAGTGTTATGATACACTTTTCAAATGGCATTTATAAAGGTGAAGTATAGTTTGCCTATGCCTGGCAAAAATTGTTACACAGTTTTGGTAAGCGATTTTAATGTAGATTTCAATTCCGAAGAGGTGTTTTATGGAATAAGGAAGGAAAACACGGTACACTCATAGATTATCATACACTTTCCAAATGGCATTTAAAATGATAGACGATAGTTGGATTATGCCTGGCAAAGGATGTTAAACAGTTTTAGTAGGTGATTTCGGTCCTAAAGATGCGTTTTAGTAAAAAAGACAGGCGAACACGGCACACTTATGTATTATGATGCCTATTCCAAACAGAATTTAATATCGTGAAGTACAGTTAAAATGGAATATGCTTGGCGAAGATTGTAAAATAGTTTTAGTAGGCGATTTTAATCTAGATTTCGATTTCAAAGAATTGTTTTATGGAACAAGAAAGACAAACACGGCACACTCATATATTGTGATACCCATTCCAAACAGTATTTAAAATTGTGAAGTATAGTTGGAATATGCCTGGCGGAGATTGCAAAACAGATTGAAAAGGCGATTTTAAGATAGATTTCGAGTTCAAGGATGGATTTTATTGTAGAAGAAATATATAATTCCTATTTTAACGCCTCCACTCTCGCCAACTGGAAAAATCACCGCACTTTGCCGAGTTTTCTAGTCATGGGTCTCCTGGACATATGCCTAAGTTTCAACGCTCACTAAAGAACTAGATGAAAAGTAAAGAGAACAAATCATCAATAAACGCACCAGTTAAGGAATTAAGGCACCAAGTTAAGGACACTTAATTATTAAAACTACATTAATTGCAAACCCAAAATAAATAAATAAGTAATGGAATGCTGTACTTACATGTTGTTTCAAATAGCCATTTTAATTCCAAATTTTGGTTGCCACATAAAGAAAAATCGTCATGTTAACTGCATATATTTAATTATCGCCACATTTGCGAGATTCGGGGCATTAAAGTAGGAATCAACCCAAGAAAGACAAACACGGTATGTTATAGATGATAATGCACATTCGAAACAATATTTGAAACGGTGAAGTATAGTTGGAATATACTTGGCGAAGATGGTAAAATAGTTTTAGTAGGCGATTTTGAGATAATTTCGATTTCAAAGCTGGGTTTTATGGAACAAGGAAGGAAAATACGGCACACATACGAATAATGATACACTTTCCAACTTAATAAAATAAGGAAGAAAAATATAGGGACGACGTATAAATTAGGATACGCTTTTAATACATAGCACTTTAGTGCGTATTTAAAATTTGAATGTGTTTCAGACGTTCTTCCTTTTTTAAAATCTTTTATAAACTTATAGTTGGTCCCCTAAAGTAAAAATTTTTTTCGCCGGAAAATTATTGTCAACACATTAGGTAAAGTTGTGTAAGTCATTAGTTTCAAATTTAATTTTTTCGCTAACTATTTCATTTAGAGACACGGGATTTTTAATTTGTAATAATTTTCTTAGACAAAGAGCAACATTTTTCTAAATATAAGTGATAGGAAAGGAGGGGCATATAAAAATTAAATTTCACATTTTAATATGTATACAAATAAAAAGAATATGCCCTAGTAAAAAAATGTGCCATATCTTAAATCTTCTCTTTATTTGACGAACTTTTGTAATTGAAAGCATGTTTCTATCACTTACGGTTTAAAGATAATCCCTGTAACATCTATTTTGAAACAGCCGGTATATATATATATGTATGTATACACTGTTATAAATAAAACTTCAACGTTTCGCCCAATAACTGCTGAAATTAGAGAGTTACAAGCAATGCCATACACGTTGAACGGTATAACCGTATATACGTTAAACCGTTAACCGTATAATTATTATTAAGTAACCGATCCATCCGGAAATCCTTATAAATAAAAATGAAATTCTGTTTGTTTGTTTGTTGATTTGAGTCGTATACAAATCCACAAAAATGGACCTATCAGCCTGAAATTTTGCACAGATGTGGAAAATAATATAGAATAAATTATGGTCTACTTTAAAACTTTGAAAGTCCACCCGTTCCCGGAATTTAAGAGATTTTTTATGCTCTCTACGGAAAAAGCTTTCCATAATTGTAACCCCTGTAGTGAAAAAAGTGTGAAAAAAGCATCGTGGTTGCCATGTGTGGCGATTTTGCCGAATAAAATGTTTTAAATTCTCAAAGTAAAAATAAAAGAATAATAATGATTTTTTTTTTGTTAGTTTATATACGTAAGGTTATTTTTTTTTAAATTATAATATCGTGTGCATGGGAAAACAGAGCAGGAATCAAATGTTTTATACGCAAAACAATAAGAGTTGAAGATTTCTGAGGCTAATATGTTAAAATTTTTTAGTTTGGCGAAAAATGAAATGGCTCAAAATGCCGAGAAAGTGAGTTCTAGCGGTTTGCACAGTTTCCGGCTTGGCGCAATTTACTGAGAGCTTAAGGAAATGGATTTTTGGAAACAGGTGCAAAGGTTTTATTAGAATACAGCGTTAAATTTTTAAGGTCCGTGCTGAAATAATGCAGTTATTAAGGGACTTCAAGCGATCTATCTTCAGCATTCTCGCCAATTGAGTGCATTGATTTAAGTTGGGGGAATTCCGCCAAATTTCAGATAATTGAAATCTTCGCATTTAGTGCATCGGAGTAACGATGAATAAAACACGTTATATAGTTGATAATTTAAAAAATGCGGCTGTATTAAATTATTCCACTTTTCAAATAAAAGCGTGTTTTACTTTTTAAAGGTCGAACCCTTTCCAAAATTGATTGCTGCTAAGTCAATGCTTCGAATGATTCCCTGAAAAATCTCTTGCAAAATGGCATATGTTGGCACTTTGGCGAGGCTTAGATTTGAAACTGGATTTTATATGAGACTGGTAGCTATATTAATAAAACAATGTGTGTAAACTGTTAGTTTGTTTGTCTGGGTCTCGCGTAGCTCGCAAACAGGTGATCGCAGACCTACCAAGTTTTGAACGGAAATTCTCCACGACAGGCCCCGACACACCTCGAAGCGATTTTTTCAAAATTCGAACTATTTTAGGAAATATCGATAAAAACGAATTGCAAAAGGCTAATTTTTGCTTTCCGCCATTTCGTAATTGTAACCCCACAGTCAATTAAGCGACGATTAAGCTTATCTAGGTTGCCACATTCGGCAGTTCATTAAATGATTCAGACTCTTGAAGTAAAAATAAAAGAATAACGATTTTTTTAAATTTTGTCTAGATTATTTGTAAGGTTGTTTTTAAATTAAAATATCGTGTGCATGTGGTATCAGAGCGGGAATGAAATGATTTATACTCAAAAGAAAAATAGAATTTGGAAATTTTCCGAAAATAAATGTGCAACTTTTTAATTGGTCGAAAAATAAAAGGCGTTGATGTGCGATTTTGAGGAGGATTATAACGCTTGGCGCTATTTATCGTAATTTAATCGTCTGCTATTTGGGTTATGAATACACCTGCGTATAAGTTTCTGAAATTTTCATTCAGTTGGAATTGTGCATTTTTCTGAGCAGCTTTTCTGCATCTATTTCTAATGCATTACATCCAGAAAAAAGGATGTTAGAAATATCAATTTTAATTTTGTTTAATCACACTCATGAATAATGATACAATTTCCAACTTAATGAAAGAAGGAACGAAAATAGGGAAGACCCATGGATTATAACTCTTTTTATGTATAGCACTTTAGTGCGTATTTAAAATCTGAAAGTGTGTCAGATTTTCTGATTCTAGCGCTTGGCGCAATTTGATGAGAGGGTATTTTTAAAAAACAAGCGTAGGCTATCTTATAAATAAAAATGAAATTCTGTTTGTCAATTTGTTGATTTGGGTAGTATACAATTCCACAAAAATGGACCTGTCAGCCTGAAATTTTACACAGATATGTAAAATAATATAGAATAAATGATAGTCCACTTTAAAACTTTGAAAGTCCACCCGTTCCCGGAATTTAAGAGATTTTTTTATGTTCTCCACGCAGAAAGCTTTACGTAATTGTAACCCCTGCAGTGAAAAGAGTGTGTGAAATAAGCATCTTGGTTGCCATGTGTGGCGATTTTGCTGAATAAAATGTTTTAAATTCTTCAAAGTAAAAATAAAAGAATAATAATGATTTTTTTAGTTTATATTTGTAAGGTTATTTTTTTAATTGTAATATCGTGTGCGCATAAGAAATGAGAGCAGGAATGAAATGTTTTATACGCAAAACAATGAGGATCGAAGATATCCGAGACTAATATGTAATTTTTTTTAGTTTGGCGAAAAATAAAACGGCTGATAGGCCGATTTTTAGAAAGTGAGTTCTAGCGGTTTGCACAGTTTTAGGCTTTTTGGAGCAATTTACTGAGAGCTTAAGGGAATAGCATTTTTGAAAACAAGTGTATTGGTTTTCTTAGAATACAAAATTAAATTTTAACTATCCGTGCAGAAATAATGCAGTTATTAGGGCATTTCAAGCGATGAAGCTTCAGAATTCTTGCCAATTGAGTACATTGATTTAACTTGGGGGAAATCCGCCAAATTTCAGAAAATTGAAATCTTCGCATTTAGTGCATCGAGGTAACGATGAATAAAACATGTTATAGTTGATAATTTAAAAAATGCGGCTGTATTAAGGGATTCCACTTTTCAAATAAATGCCTGGCGGTCGAACCATTTCCCATTTTGATTGCTGCTAAGGCAATGCTTCGAATGATTCCCTGAAAAAACTCTTGCAAAATGGCGTATGCTGGCACTTTGGCGAGGCTTAGATTTGAAACTGGATTTTACCTGAGACTCGTATATACGTATAATAAGACTGGTTATAGATAAAAATGAATGTTGGTATGTGTGTAGGAGGTTGAAAAACTCCAGCACCGTTTCACCGATCACCATGAAATTTGGTTCACCTAAGTCTTTTATCACGGAGAAGGTTTGTATGCTATCCGTTTCCCTCCACTTGCCACTAGGTGGCGCAGCAGAACGTCGAATTCTATTCCGTTTAGCCGTTTGCTATGCGAATATCGTCCAACGAATTTCGATGAAATTTGGTACACGCGGATATTAGAACACGGAGAATATTTTTCACTATCCATTTGCTGTAACTTACCGCTAAATAGCGCTTCAACGCATCAACTTCTATACCGTTCGACTGATCGGCATAAAATTTTTTATACTTACACATTTAAGCACGAAGAATATATTCTAACTGTGTTACTTTTGATGTTACTCACCACTAGATGGCACTGCAATGCATTATTATTTTAATTCTCCACTAGATGACGCTGCAGCAGGCCAAATTTTTGACCATTCAAACGGTGGCTATGAAAATCAGTATACATAGTTTTTTGAACAATGAGAATATTTTGGCGTTATCCATTTTGCTATAATTCGACACATGACGGCGCTGTAGCAAATCATTACTTTAATTAACCACTAGATGGCCCTGCAGTGTATCTCTTCTTGACTGTGCGAATGATCGCTATGAAAATAGGTATACATAGATATTTGAACACGGGGAAGAGTTTGGCACGATCCATTTTCCTATAACTTGACACTAGATGTCGCGTTAACACATGAACTTCAAGACTATTCAGCCGATCGTCATGAAAATTCGTATACATCGATATCTGAATGCGAAGAATATTTTCGCCGCATCCGTTTTGCTAAAACTCGCCACTAGATTGCGCTACGCCGCATCGCCTTCTGCACCGTAAAAACGATTGCCTTGAAATTCAGTATGCATGATTATTGAACACAATATAACGTGATATCCATTTTGCTATATCTCTTTATTACAATAAATAGTAATCACAACAAATATTAATATAAAAGTCCATTCATTCCCGTGCGAAGAACGGGTACTTCAGCTAGTGTCTTATAAAAGTGAAATACCGATTAAACCCAGATTCCGTTTCAAACCTCAAAAGATGTGTTTTCTGGTTAAGTAACATGGCCTGAATTATCTTGCGTTAGGAGGTTAGCAGTGATTATAACAAAGAAGGAAAAACTGCTTCCTAAAGTTTTGAAAATCGAAAATGCTTTTCAAAAATGGAAGAAAGAATCTTGGTTTAAAAATATAGGTTGTATGAAGGAGCTACCCGTCGGATAACTATAAGCTCTTATTTCATCGAGACTCTACCTAATATAAGATTATCATTTGGTTATTACCTTGATAAAACAATGAGTAAAACGTGAAAGCGCAATATTATTATTTTTTATTTTTACAAAAAAAGAAATAAAAAACGTTAAGAATTGTGATTAAGCAGTCAGTTACATATGCTTAATTTCTATCACCTCCTGTGTCGTCCTTAGCTACTTCGGCATGGCACTTTCCTCTCACTAGAAGGACGGGGGTTCGGACCTGGCTGGCGGAGCTTTTTCGTATTTTCCTGAATTTTTTTTAATAATAGTTCTTTCTTTATGCTAAATAAATCTCAAATATCATATTACTCTTGAATTAAGTTTCTATAACCTTCTAAAAACATTTTCCACCTAACACATGTTGAGAGATACGCCTGGCCAGTGTGTAAAAGGGCGCTGTTGTAACCAGCGCAGGTGCAGCGATGAAAACTTTGTATCAGAGTTGTGAGAGAGTGGGTGTGCGAAGGAGTGAGCATGCCTCACGGAGAAAATAAATGTATACAGTCCATTTGAGTTATTTTTTTTCTTTTTTTGGACTTGAAGAATTTAATCGAGACTAGTGATATTTATAAAAATAACCCAACTTTGGTCGAAAGTGTAGTAGAAGGGATCTTGGAAGAAAAGGAAAACAAGTTCGATGAGTTAGAAAGGGAAAGGTTAAATAATGAATTTAAATTAGAGATGGAGCGTCTTAAGCTTGCGCAGTTCGAAAAGGAGATAGCGTTAGCTAATGTTAGGAAGGAGTCCGATCAAAATCAATCTAAATTGGAAGTATCCAATGTGCAAGAATCATCAACTAATGATCTAGAGAATTTAATTAAAAGCATTAAGACGTTAACCATTCCCGTACCCACTAGAGCAGAGTCGTTTAATTTATTTTTTAATTCGCTCGAGAAAGCGTTTAAAACAAAAAATGTATCGAAAGAGTTAAAACCAGAAATCCTCTTAAATATTCTAGGTGAAAAAGCAAGAAACATAATGGTTCATGTATCGGAAGGAAATATAAACAATTATGAAAAACTTAAAGCTATAATTTTAAGAAAATTTCAACCTACGCCACGAGAATGCATAAACAGTTATAATAAAACACAAAAATTGCCAACGAAAATTATGCACAATTTGCATTGCGCTTAAGTGCGTCATTTGAGTACTATTGCGAACTACGAAAGGTTAGTGATTTTAAATCGCTAGGTCAATTAATTGTTTCGGATAGATTGTTTAATTCTCTTCACCGCGAATTAATGACACATAATAGTTGCAAACAAGGGGAATTATTTTTCAAACCGCACGAATTAGGCAGGGAATGTGAAATTTTTCAGTCCACAAGAGTAAAAACGAAAACTGATGTAAATAATGTGCATAAGTCGCGAGAGTCTCGTTTCAATAATAAGGGAGGGTCTAGTGTGTTTTTATCTGAGGTAAAAAATTCTAAATGTTTTCTGTGTTCAAATAATCATGCATTATATTTGTGTCCGAAATTTAAAAACCTATCAGTTAATGAAAGGTTAAAGGTCGTGAAGGTAAACAATTTATACTTTAAGTGTTTAGCCCAAGGCTGCTTTGTATCAAAATGTCGCGGTAAGAATTGTTTTTGTAATAAACCACATAACCGTCTCTTGCACATATCCAGAGAATCAAGAGAGACGAGCGATGGAAATCAGACACCTGCCAATGAAATTAAGCAGCACAGATTAGGAGCGAAAAATGAGTCATCGCTGGGCGCAGTGCTTATGGCTGAAGCCAGCCATACCGAAGGGATACAAACAATTAAATCTCGTTGTCAGGTCTCGTTGATCACTCAAAATTGTTTAGATAGATTGCAGCTGAAAAGCGAAAAGTAAATGTAGAAATTTCGTGTTTGGATGAATCAACCAGGACCATAAAGCGCTGTGTCAAAACGTGTATTGCAAATAAAGATAGGAGTTACGAGAGACAATTAACAATGCTTGTAGTAAATAAAATAATTGATTATACGCCTTTAAAATTATATAAATTGGATATAAATATTCCTGAGAGGATTAATTTAGCAGATAAAACATTTTATGTTCCGAGTAGTATTGATATTTTGTTATCCGCGGAGATTTTTCATGAGCTAATGCTATCTGGACAAATATATTTGCAGGGATCTCAGTTGGTTTTACAAAATACGGTCTTTGGATATGTGGCGAGCGGAATTTTAGATGAATCGAGAGATGCAAAATTTCACTGTGGGTTAATTGTAGAGGAGGATTTAAATAAAACTTTAGAGAGATTCTGGGAAGTAGAAAATGTAGAATTCGTATCTAAAAAGAATAGCGAGGCATCATTGTGTGAGGAACATTATGCGCAAACTCATAAGAGAGATAAAACAGGAAAATATACGGTATCTGTTCAAAAATGTATGTTTTGTTCGTAGAGTAAAAATATAATATTACAGCAATGATGAATCTCTTAATTTGTGATGTGTCTTTAGAATTATGATTATTTTTAGAATAGACAAGCTCGGCCCGAGGTAACTTTGGATTTGAAAAGGTAAAAGAATTTATATTATCTTAAAGATTTTGGAACGTATATTTTTTGATATTTTCGAATAGAATCGTTTTTCACAGTATCCATGCCATTTAAAGAGTATTGGTCATCTGAAAAAACACTCAAAATACTGGTGTTAAACGATAAATAAAAAACTTTGTAAAAAACACACATAAGAAGTAAAAGGAAAGAGGATACGCACGTTTCGTTCAAAAATTGTTTTGAACTTCTTCAGTCCAAGCCCTTCGTCGTAAAGAACACAGGGAACTGAAAAGAGAAAAACAAGCTCTTTTTTGAACGAAAACAATTTTTGAACGAAACGTGCGTATCCTCTTTCCTTTTACTTCTTATGTGTGTTTTTTACAAAGTTTTTTATTTACTTTAGCATTGGTCATGTTTAGGGAACTCGACAGACATTGCTCTTAAGCGACTTGAATCGCTGTGGACCAGATTGTCTAGAGACCAGGAGTACCTAAAATTGTATCGCGAATTCTTAAAAGAATACAAGGACTTGGGACACATGACCGAAGTTAAAGAAACTGTGGAACCGGAGGTGACATATTATATGCCTCACCATGGCATATATAGACCTCATAAAAGTACAACTAAACTGAGAACAGTCTTTAATGCATCTACCTTAACATCTAGTGGAAAATCACTAAATTCCATCCAATATAATGGTGGAGTCATACAAGACGACTTGTTTAGTTTGTTAGTGAGATTTCGCAAACACATATTTGTCTTTACAGCAGATATTCGCCAAATGTACCGAATGATTAATATAGACGAAAGTCAAAGACAACATACATTAACAAACGAATTTCATTTCGATAAAAATATATAAATATACATTAATTTTTGTAGAAATTTATAAAAACATTAAGTATGCATTTTTTGTCTTTACAAAATTCAAATGGAAGGGTTTTTTTTTTTTTTCGATTGAAAAGAACAGAAATAATATGCCAAATTATACTCGAAATAAATATTTCTGTACATACATCAATTAAAAAACAAACTACAGTTATTAAAAAAAATTATATTCAAAAATCTGAACTTGAATCACATTTTTTCTAAAAAAAAAAATTGATAATTGCATTATTGAAATTAACTTACACTTGAAGATGTCAAAAATAATCACTTCCGTTTAGCTAAGTTTTCATAGAAAAAAGCCATTAAATTGTATTGGACATAAAAAAAGAAAAATCAGAAATAGTGCACTCGATCCTCGATCTTGGTTTACTCTTATACCATACATTTGGTTAGAGAAAAACCTCGATCATGGTTCAACCTTTAACCATATATTTGGTTCTAAAAAAATCTTGATATCGATTCAAACTATAAACATATAATATGTTACATTAAAAACGTAGATCCTGGTTCAACATTTCACCTGCAGAATGGTGTTTGTGGAAGCACCAATGAAATGGTGAATTTTAGCACCACACTTTTCAAAAGACCGGTGCAGCTAAATCAGCACCTGAATTTTGGTGACGCGTTGAACTATGTATATGTACGAAAAAATTTCTATTTAAGAAGAACTTCTTTTCATGCCAAATTTATTTTTAAATGAAAGAGAAAAACTTAAACTATTTTCCTACATAGTTTCCGCCAATGTTCAAACATTTATCCCAGTGGGTTACCAGCTTTCCTATACCTTTTCATAGACACTTTCCGCCGATGATGATAACCACGACTCCACAGTACTTTTCCCCTCATCGTCGGATCCCAAGCGCTTTCCGCCTAGCTCGCTCTTCATCTACAGGAAAAAGTGGTAGTCGGACGACAAGTGCTTGTCAGCGCCAAGTCTGGGCTGTACGGCGGGTGATCGAACTGCTCCGAACGAAACTGTCGAATCACCGTTTGAGTGTCACCAGCAGTATAGAACCGAGCAGTGTCATGGAGACCTGCACATGAAGCGCTAAATAGGCGGCAAGTATTTTAGAGCCGACGATGAGGTGAAAAACCATGAGTCGTTGTTATCGTCCGGCGGGAAGTTTGTATCAAGAAAGTATAGAAAAGCTGGTAACCCTCTATGAAAATGTTTGAACATTGGCGGAAACTATGTAGAAAAATAGTTTAAGGTATGCTCTTTCATTTAAAAATGAAATTGTCTTGAAAAAGAAATTTTTGACTAATTTTTTTTTCGAAACGGAACTTACTTTCCGAATACGCCTCGTGTATATATATATATATATATATATTACATTTTTCTTGTTGGATATGTTTGTTTTGCAGTGTTTTTCAATTATTTTGCTATCAAATGAATTATGTATTTATTTTCCTATAGTAAGATAGGGCCTAAATGTTTGGAGAGAATATCTCTTTTGATATGTCACACAACCGAAATCCTTCCATTTGGTTGTCTTTAATTATAATTTTCTGGGTATGGCCCCAGAGGAATGTTCTAGAGGTTATAATTTCCATTCCATTAATTCGTATATATTGGTTTATTGTAATTTGACTTTCACACTATTTGGCCCTCTCATTCTGCTAATATACCTTTTTTTCCTGTAGGGTATGTTATTTTTGCTGTATTTTTTATTAATTATGTATATATTATCAGGTAATTTTAACAATAGAATGAACTATGCTTACAGAAAATCATTTCGATAGGTACTAACTTCAAACTTAAATATAAAGGTAAATCAGTGATATGTGTGCATTTTAAAAAGGAAACATTTTTATTGTAGTAAAACAGAAGATCCGTTAACCGAATTTTACATCTCAAATAATTAGGCGTTAAATACGAAAAATATTCTAAAAATCATTTCTTAAATCTACAAATGAAATCTACAAATCTGCAAATACTTCGAAGTCTACAAATGAAATCAAATATGGACTTTAAAACTAATATCACCAAATATTACAAAACTGTCCACAAATTTCACTTGTTCGAACATGTTTTTTCTTGTTTTGTCCGGTATTTTTTAGTTTTTAAAATGTTAAATGATGTCACTATATGTTAATTAAATAAAATTGTATTGTGAAATTGAGAAAAATATCCTGTTTCACCTTGGCTTAAATAAGAAAGCAATTTTTCATACGTTTGTAAATTAATAACAGGAAGTAGTCGTTAAATATTACGTACGAAATATAAATATTTTATGATGAAATATAAAATTTAAACCATTATAAGATTAAAACAAACATTCTTTTGAAATTTTTACACCGCAATAAATAAATTTTTCTTCTTTTATATGCTGATTTATATCTTTGTAGCATTTTAGCCTTTAAAAAAATGCAAGGACACACACACACACAAAGTTGATTCTTTTTATAGATTTTGACAAAGACGGCGAAGCGCCATTTTGACAACAACGTTAAACTGGACCGTAAATCATGCTTCAATAGTTTTTGTTGAGGGGATGAAAAAATCCGTCTATCGGGATATATGACCGTAAGTAGTATTAGTATATATGTGACATGTAAAACACTAAGCTTATATCTTCGTCTATAAATCTGGAAATGCCTCGTTATCTTGTGGTATGAAAGGATGCTGGTATTTTTTAACGTTTTCTTTTTCGTTTTTCTTTACTTTTTCCTTTTTGTGAGGTATTTGTTTTTTAGAATAGGAAAAACAGAGAAAATGCATCCTTATTTTAAAATATCTAAACACTGTAAAGCTTATACCTTCTCTTTTTAACACTTTCCAACAAAGCTGAAAAGTATTTATGATTTCAGTTTGTCTGTCTGTCCGTCCGCCCGTGCTCTAACTCGCGTAAATATGTATCGATTTCTACGAAATTGATATATGTTGTTCCTAGGTACTGTACCATATACCCTATTGAAAATGGTCTATGCAGCATTTATAGTTTTTCTACAGGAGCACTCAAAATATTCCCGATACATTCATTGCTGTCTATGGGAAGTTATTCTTCAAACCGTATCATCCTTACTATATAGTTACGCTGATCCCCGACTTCAAGATAAAACTTCTTCCGCCATTACTGCAAAAAGATTACAAAGTTAACAACCCCCCCCAAAAAAAAATTAATAACATCTACATCGTTTGTTCGATCCGGTTGAAATTTTACATGAATATGTATAAAAATATAGAAAATAATCTGCGCTACTTTAAAAAGCTGAAAATCCACCCATTCCCTCATTTTTAAGCGATTTTTCGCTATTTTCAGCTCAATTTTATTTCCGAGAGTAAAAACGTTAATCATTTGAGTGACAAAATTAGCTACTTCATGTGATAATTACTTCATATTAACGTCACACTTAACAAGCTTTTTCCAGATTTATATGTTTATTTATTTATTTATTTTAATAAAATGATTTCCTCGCGCGTGTTCACAGTGAAACGAAATCGTTGAATGGGAAAAGTTTCCGCACGTTCCCACCAGAGCATGGAATTCGATTTTAGTATATATAATAAAAATTGAACATGAATTTATTTATTTTAGGTGGACGAAGGGTACTTATGTATTATCCCGCCGGTCATTCCCGCCAAACTATTTTTTCGTCAAATCTGCTGGCAAACTGTTGCCAATCGTATTTCAAACTATCAATAATTTCAGGTGTCCTGCATTTATCTTGACGAAAAATCGCTCGTCTTGGCGGGCCGCCGGCATAATACGTAAGTACCGGACGAAGATTAGGTTTATTAAGTGTAGACACGTTTTCGTCAAACGTTTTTTTTTTTTTTTTTTTTCCTAGAGCCCTTGCAATTGCCTTCACAACGGGCTTCGACTTCTAGTTTTAGAGATATTCTGCTACTTGAAATTAAACAAAATTGATATATATGTTGTTAAGAATTACAAGATGAAGCTTTCAATCGAAAAGAGTGTCTGTATACACTCTATAACAAATAAATCGACGCACCAAGAAGGAGGTGTCCCATTGAGACGAAAATTGGTGGATAGGAAGACAATGTACAGAATAGTAAATGATTAAAATTTCAGAACAATTGAATAATTTATTGCAGAGTTACAGTAACAAGTTCAACAAGGTGTTGACCCGCCGCTAGCCTGAATGCAAGCTGCCACACGGCGTGACATAGACCGATAAAACTCCCGGATGGTCTCCTGCGGTATTTCTTGCCAAATTCGCTCCAATTGTCGAACGAGGTCATCAACAGTCCGTGCCAGATGCAATCGCCTTCCCATCATATCCCAGACATGCTCGATGGGAGAGAGATCTGGCGATCTGGCAGGCCAAGGAAGAGTTTTACAAGCTTGCAGACAGTTTAGAGCAACACGAGCCGTATGCGGTCTGGAATTGTCCTGCTGAAAAACCAGCCCAGGGCACTGCAAAAGGAACGGTAGCAAAACAGGTCTTAAGATGTCGTCCACGTACCGCTGTGCAGTAAGTGTACCTCTAATGACGACCAAAGGGGTCCGGCTGTCAAATTTAATGACCTCTAATGACGACCAAAGGGGTCCGGCTGTCAAAGGAAATGGCACCCCAGACCATAATGCCTTGTTGAGGGCCGGTGTGGCGTGCAATAGTGAAAGCAGGATACCCCCCTCTGCGTCTCCAAACACGTCTTCGATGATCGTCAGGACACAGTTGGAAGCGGGATTCGTCGCTAAAGACTGTACGTCCCCAGTTGGTATCATTCCAACCTGATCGAGCCCTGCACCACTGTAATCTGGCTCGGCAGTGTGCAGGCGTGAGTGGCAGGTGGCGTAACGGTCGGCGCGAGCGTAGATTTCGCTCTCTCAACCGTCTGTGAATGGTCATGATGGACACTGGTGTTTGGGTTGAACGTCTGATGGTTGATAGAGATGAAGAAGGCGCTGTGACAGCTGATCGGACCATCACTCTGTCCTCACGATCTGTTGTAGCCCTAGGTCGACCGCTACCATCCTGACGCTGCACTCTGCCATTTTCCACCCATCCATGCCAGCATCTTCGAATCGTCGCATCGCTTCGACTCAAATGACGAGCGATTCTCCGTTTAGTCCAACCGGCCTCTTTCAATCCAATGATACGACCTCTGTCAAACTCTGACAGTTGCTCGTAATAAGCACGAATCCTGCAGCAAGGCATTTTTTAAGTTGTTGAAAGGTCATCTGAATCGCAATCAAACCGAAAGTTTTAACAACTGTTGAAGAACTGCTCCTTATATACGTCTGCTGGATGCGCTAGAGATCAAACTATTCATTCATTGGACACCAAATTTGAATCATTTGCATATCTGTTCAAAACATTCATGCATACGAAATTTCAAAGCAATCGGATGATTGTTTCTTGGTGCGTCGATTTTTTTGTTATAGAGTGTAGTTAAATAGTTCTTCTACAAGAACACTCAAAATAATTCCATTACAATGTGGTCAATGGCAGTTTAGTTGCCAATGTTAAGTCGCCAATGTTAAGTCGCCAATGTTGGCGCCTTTTGCGATAAATTGCCAAATGTGGTAGGGAAAAAAATACTTCCAAAATGAACCGAAATTTGCGATATTTTCATTATTTGGCGGTAAATCGAAAAATATCTAATGTGATAATATTAAGCTATGACGATTTCTTTGAGAATTTTGAAAATTCGTTACTCGTGCTGTAATCAACTGATTTAGTGCATTGTGTCTCATTAAGGAATGGCTAAGCGCTATCTGCGTAGGAGTGGGAGTGGGGTTGCGTTAGTGAAATTTTTCCCACATATGAAAATCCGTTAATGCGTAAGAACCCAAAACGGTTTAACGGATTTATATGGAAACTAATTGGAATCTCTCTTACAGGGTCTCATAAAATTGCATTTATAGTGATAATACAAATTATTTTATCACCGAAATCTTGTTAGATTTAATAAAAATACAGCGCCAAATTTGGCGCAAAAATATTGATGTGTTGGAAAGTGTTTTATAATCAACGCGTTTGGAATGATTTATCTTTCTTGTTTAAATAGGATACGAAGTATTTATCATGCAGAACAGTAGGTAGCTAGAAATTTTTCATGGGGGGGGGGGGAGTTACGTCTACTGCACAATTCACATACATGTATACGTGTGCGTAATAAGGGAGTGAAGAATATACATATTCTATGGCAAAAAATCCCTCATGTGGGTTGTGACCCCCTATCCCCACCCTCCTTGACATGACTACGCCCTTGACGCACAACCCTCAGTTATAAAACACAACAGCATGATTTTATTTGGCTTACGCTAGTAATGGGCAAACTGCTTTGGGGCGGGCCCAACCATGGCCGACTGTATAAGTCACTCAGAATGGTAGAGAGCTTAAGTGTGAAGGTCCCGGATTCGGGCCTCATCGTGCTTCTGCCTACCTAACGGTCTGGAGTTTTGGTATGTTTTCTCCAGATGTAATGTGAATACGCGTTAGAACCTCTTAGAATGTCCTCCAACCAAGGCACCTCCCATCCTTAGGAACATTGCCCAAGTTTAGTGATCCAAGTTTTGCCTTAACCACACAAACCGAATCAAGCAACTGTATTTTAATAAGTTCCTCAAGTTCAATCTGTGAAATATTATTTCTGAGAACTAATCTCGAGTGTTCGTTTGCCAGTCTATTTTCTATGGTTCACAGCAGAGTTGGGCATCATTAACTAAAATATTAAATGAACTAAACATTCAACTAAAAACAAATTTAGTTTTAATTGAACGTAACTAAATGTTCAACTGAAGTAGTTGTTAATTGAAGGTCCAACTTGTTGGAATATAAAATACTTTTTTCCATATCTACAATGCCACCTATTCTCTCCTATGAAGCACTGCACCGGGGGAGCAAGCTCTCACTACCGGTCCCTTTGGAGGATGTGACGTCATTCCCTCCCTCTTCTCTCTTCGAGCGTAGGCGAAGGGTTGTGTATTACAGATGAGACGGGCTCAGCCCGAAACCGAAAGCCCGGGCCCGACTCGGGCTCGGGCTCTGTAATTCACGATTGCGTTCGGGCTCGGGCTCGTGAAAAATTTCTCCTTTGAACATACTCCTTGAAACAGATTTTAAAAAGTGATTCATGGGATAAATAGACGCACTTATTTAAAAAAATAGCGGCACGGGAGACTAGAAGGTGTGTGAAGCTCCAAAATGTATTGTATCCTATTAATGAAATAGTTAATTTTATTTGTCTTTAGCTGAAATTTCGGGCTCGGGCTCCAACTTTAATAATATTGCTCGGGCTCGGGCTTCAAAAAATGACCCCGAACTCATCTCTATTGTGTATGTATTTTTTCTTCCCACTTCTTTTTCTCCCGGCGGATGCGCGATGTGAGAGTAGCCTTTGCTCAAAGCTTACTGAATGTTTTTATTATTATGTTTGTGAATTGTATCGTGGCGTATCTTTATTAAAGTGTATATTCTCCGCAAACATGGATTTGTGTTTCTTCAGTGATTACTTCCAGTACTTCACACAACTAAATCGTCTCAACTAAAATACTTTTACTTTTCTGTTCAACTAAAACTAATTTAGTTGAGTTGTGTTAGTTGGACCGGACAACTAAAATTAATAGTTTTAGTTGAAGGTTCCACTAACATCGCTCAACTAAATTTTTAGTTTTCAGTTCAGCTAAAAATAATTTAGTTGAGCAGAGTTATTTGAGCCTTACAACTCACAACTATTACTTCAGTTATAATGGTGGAATAACAACTAATAGCCAATGAGGCTGAAATGAAGAACACTTATCCGCTTTTTGCTTCTGAAAGCACGGAGTTGTGTGTGTTCACGTTCCTTTACCAGTGTCTGTTTTTTTTTTTTTTTTTTTTCATTCTAGTTAACACTTTTATTGCGTTACACACTTTATTTGACAAGGATTTAGATGCAGTTAAATTAAAGAACAAAGAATGATTTTTTATTTCTTTCCATCAAGTTTGAAAAGTGTTCACGATTTCGATTTGTCTGTCTCTATATCCGTCCGTACTCTGAGTGGCGTAAATATCCATCAATTACTACAAAATTTATATATTTTATCTGTTCATAACGCATCTAGGAATCTATCAAAAATTGGCACCCAACTTAACTTAACAGCACAAAACTCGAAAAAGTTGTACTTCCACGACGTCCTTGAACAATGTGCAGAGCACAATTCACAAAGGGTGATTCTCTAACGGCCGTGTCCACCAAGTACTTGACACCCGTATTGACCCACCAAAACGAGAGTCAGATGTCGAATGGATGTATTTTTGATGTCTACTTAACGTCTGAAGGGGTTAACATGGCTGTCAAGTTCTTGGTGAATACTGCCATAAGTGACAGTTCATTGAATATCACAATTTTAACAAAGCTCAGAATGTCAACTAATCCTATTATATAGTTACGCTGATCCCTGACTCTGTAACGATGCCGGTTGAACCAATCCAAGATAATCTTTTCCCACACTCCAAAAATATTAAAAAATTAAGCAAAAAACCGTAATAAAATGTACACCGGTTGTACGATCCGCTTGAAATTTTTCATAATCATGTATAAAAATAGGAAAAATAATCTGCTCTGCTTTAAAAATCTTAAAAACCACCCATGCCCCAATTTTCAAGCAATTTTTCGCTATTTTCAGATATATTTTCTTTCCGAGAGTATAAAAAGTGAATTATTTGCGTGACAAAATTAGGTGTCGCAAATGATAATAACGTCATTCTGAAGTCACTGTTATCAAGCTTTGAAGGGATACTTGCGATTGCATTTCGTTTAAAATACGCGATTCCATTTCGTTTTAACTTTTTACAGACCAAATTACTATCTAGGCATTTTTAAAATTTTAAAATTTCATTTTATTTTTTTTTAATTTATTTATTTTTTTTCTGGGGTGGGGAATATTTTGTCTTCGAATGATTTACTTAAAGGATATTTAGTCATTTAAATGGGGAAAAGGGGTATATCATGCACAATTTTCACTGTGCTCCCCATCGGGAACATGGGTCATTTATGATTACATTGATTTCAAAAAAGAAATACATACTGATGGGCCGTTTAAATAATAAGTGAAATATTAAAAATTAGTAAAATATTTATTTTTAAATTTAAGTTTGAAGAGGGAGGTGTATCAAGATTGTAACAACCCTAATAGCACAGATGGTCACAAAACAGTCGCTGTAACGTCACAGAGGGTCACAACTGTCACAGGACTATCACAAACTAGTTACATTGTGACTTGTGAGTGATGCGACTCCACTGTGTGGTCACTGCGACCCGTTCTTTGTGACAAGTCACCAGGTGACGTCACTGTGAAGTCAACCTGTGACTACTGTGTGATCGGTCACTAAGTGACCGCTTTGTGAAGTCACTGCGGGACTGATTTCTGACTGCCGGTTGTTGTGACGTCATAGTGACTGTTCTTTGCGACTTAGCAAACAAACTTATGTGTAATCACATTTTTTGAGTGATTCCTTATTTCAAATATTTAATGAGCAAATGCTAAAATACTTTCATACTGTGTAGAAGTGTTTTCCATACATCCAAAGGCAGGGTCACAGGTAAGATTTTTTTTTGAAGGGGGGAGGGGGTGTAAAGGCAAGAGTTCATATTGTGCTTTCAAATATTTTAGTACTAAAAACTAAAATAAAACTAATGAGTTCAGTATGCTATAAAAATGTTCGCTACATCCACAGTGAACCCCCCCCACCCTGTATATGAGTTCCTATGTACAGAATATGAATTTATCTTCTTATAAAATTCATATTCTGTATTCATTATTTTTATAATTCATATTAATTTTTCACAATTTTGCTAAACTTTTCCTGAAAAAAAATACTTGATTTTTTGAGAAGAAAGTATGAAACGTAGAAATGAAGATTTTTTCTACGTTAAGCCCCTTTTAAAATCTACCGTCATGTAATAGTCAAAAATAGAATGCAATGGGAATTATATTAGGAATTATATTTTCTTTACGCTGCGCTGTTTCGTTGCTCTTGAATTAAATGTTTTGATTTACCTCGGGGCCTCACATGGAAAACTCTGATAAGCAGACCAGACGGCTAGCCCACGAAATTCTTGTGTGCTCAGTTACTTCTCCCGCGTCGAGTTTACATGCCTCAATTTGTTATCGCGGATTTGGCTACATTAATTCAGACTATTTATACGGATGAATTTTTTTTATGCGTTTGAAGACAGAAAATAAAAAATTGCTTGTCTATTTTAATAAGAGGTATGTATAAGTGTCATTATATATGTTTCTTTTCAAAGCATCTTTTAATAGTTTATTGGAAATTTCAGGGGCTGCCCGATACGGTAAAGTAAGCATCGCATCGAGGCGCTGTCTTTGAAGGGGCACAATATCGAGCTCAAAACGTGGAAAATGTATAAAATGAGAGCCTTTTTTATGTTTGCAGGAGGGCACCACGTACCTTAAGGTCGCTCCTGGAAAATTTTACAAAATTGCTGCTACCTCGTACTCCAAGGGGCATAAAATAGATCTAATAAACTTTTAAGTTGTGAGTTGCCCTCTTTTCAGTGGAAAAATAGATAATATGGTATAGCATAATAATACACAGAAAAGAGCAGAGAAAAAATTCGAAATAACTAAAAATTTCGAACAATAGATATTCTCGCAGAAAAAAGTGATAAATAAAAAAAAATTCTAGGAATCGACAAAAAATTCGCATTATCCAAATTTCACGGAAGAATAGTACGCACGTTTCGGGTGGTACAAAGGGTCCACCCTTCTTTTCAGGAGCGTGGTGAAGGAGGGTCGACCTTTTGTACCATCCGAAACGTGCATACTGTTTATATGATTTTTGTTTAAGTGAGTTTATAATAACATTCTATATGCATATAAGCAATTAACGGCGTTTCCATGCTTAACCTTTTCACTCTCATTATTGAAAAGATGCAGTGGAGAATACTATCCTGGGACCTTAGTCG
Source organism: Cheiracanthium punctorium (assembly GCA_038373885.1). NCBI lineage: Eukaryota > Metazoa > Arthropoda > Arachnida > Araneae > Cheiracanthiidae > Cheiracanthium > Cheiracanthium punctorium. The sequence continues at coordinate 231,714 of JAWZYV010013431.1, forward strand.
GAGGACATTTTAAGGGGTTCTAATGGGCATGGAATTCCCTCACGTTTCATCTGGAGAAAACCAACCAAAACTCCAGACTATTAGATCGACAGCTCCGCGAATTGATTCGAAACCGGGACCTTCACACTTCAGTATTCATTATACAATATTCAGACTCTTTTGTTTACATATATTTGATAAATTTTCTGACCCTTATTATCGCATGGGCAAATCGGGACTTTGCCCAGGGTTCCCGGTTCGAAAGTGCCCCCAGTTTCAAATGTTGCTCTGAAATATTCTTTTATATGTCAAAATTTTATGAAAAAGAAAACAAATTTTATAGATGGAGACCCCCAAATTCATCAATGCCCGGGGCCCCTGTTGATCATAATCTGGCCCTGTAAATATTAGCTTAATTTTATAAGCTACGTTCGGGCAAAATGAACAGTGTGTAATTATATTCCTTACAAACATAAAATAAGAAGCACTTCACTTTCCAGAACAATTGAGAAAAAGAAAAATCACAGCAAAAGGAAAACAATTTTAATATAGTAAAATTTAATATAACAGCTATCAAGGCAAATTTTAAGCTGAATAATTACAATGTATATGTATGTAATGTATAAAAAAGTAATTTGGGTTTTACTAGTTTGGGTATTGTTCAAGCGGGTACTTTCACTGTAAGTTTTACTTTCCTGTCATACTTGCCACGCGCGCTCTGGAGCTATGTTTTATTTATTTTGTTATTTGTCAAACATCAGGCCGTCGATTCTGAGTTCTTTAGATGTACACGTGTCCCCACGCCCTTGTAGCCCCGGATGGGGGTCATGTTTGTAAATGTGTGTGGTTCGATCAGAGATAAGAGAGAGGAGGAGTTGTGTCTTCGCAGACCACGTGGTGTGGCAAGCGTAAATACTCCCGCACATCGAAAATCGGGGGACTTCTGCCACTGGAACTGCTTCATGAGTCCACGCTGATTCTTGTACCCGTCTCCCCTCCCCTCTTCTCATTCTAAATTGTAACTTAATTGTAATGTTCAATAAACCATATTACCTGCCTTAACTCTGAAGCTTACTTGAAATATCTGACGTCTCAAATAGCCGACAGGATGACTGCCTGTGTGCCTTTTAAAATTGTAAAAAATTAACGCTCAATAATCCGGGAGACGGGTTCATCGCCCATCGTTCGCAGTAGATGCAGCGCGCTTCTTCGCCGACCAGCCGATGGCTTTTCCCTTGAGTCCGCTCTCCGCCGGCCAACTTCGTCGAGCCCTGCTCTGGGAGATTTCAATACCGACTGATGAGTCAGGTTACGTATCTTCTGAAGTACTTCACAGAACGTCTTGTACGTTCTACGCCGTTAATGCCGAAATGGAAGAACGTCTGCATTGATGAACAGCCTATGCGGTATTTCTGCAGCGCTCATCATACCGAAATCTGCGCCTCCTAATTCATCTTTTTTTTTTCTTTTTCGCACGTTCGCCACAAACCAAGAGAAACTCCTGTCATCATTACGGCGCGGCGGTGCGTCAAATTTCACCCAAAACAGGCCCCCACGAGAAGTGTGTGCAACTGGTGAATTATTTCCCCCTTTTCTCCGTGTCGAATATTTTTGTTTTTGCGGTTGACCGAAACTCCCCCTGCCTGCATTGAACTTGTGAGAGAAGATATATTTTTTTTTTGTCTGTGTTTTGTTTATCGTTGAGGGATGACGATTTTAATTTGTGGATATCAATTTCTTTCGTAAAAGTAAGCGATTTTTATTTTAGAGTTGAAGTGAACATTAGAGCATTATATTTAAATGGTTATTAATTGTGTGTGTTATTTTAAAGTGCTATTTTAGTGTTGATGAAAAAAAAAAAATGATATATCTGCATTTTCCCCATTAATATAGTATTTCCATTAAGGTAAGATTTTGTAAATTTATTGCAGTATTATTATTAATGTTGCTAAATAAAAATTCTGAATGCAATTATTAAATGCTTTCTCCGTGCAGGAGTAGAAAAAAAAAAAAAAAGCTTCTCCGTTCAGGTAAAAATTTAGAAAAAAAATTCAGCATGTCGTTAGATGGTAAAGAAAATACACAAACTATTGCCACTATGTCCCTGCAAAAAAGTGATGAGTTTATTGCCCCCTTTAATTTTGAAGATAATATGAGTTTTGAAAGTTGGATAGCGTATTACGAACGGTGTTGCTTACAACAAAATAAAGACGAAGACTGGAAATTTCAAAATATAGGAAAATTTCTTAAGGGGTCTGCCTTAACAACATACATAAATAATATTACAAATTGTAATAATTGGCAAGAATTGATTGAAATACTGAGAGAAAAATATATTTCATGTACCGTGTTTACTTTCATGGATTTTACAAATTTAAAACTAGAAAAAATTTCGAATCTTATAACTTATTTTCATGAAAAATTAGAAATAGGTAGAAAATTGGGGCTACCTAATAATATAATATTAGAAGGATTGACCAATGGTCTTCCTAGTAATGTGAGAGCACTTTTAACCCTGCAACCACCCAGTAGTGCCACCGAGTGGCTTAAGGTAGCGTCAAAATTAATTAAATTTCACGAACCGCCCCAACAGGCAAGTTTTACCTCCTCGCCCAATATGCACAAAATCCTTCACACACAAGTTACTTCACACCCAAGCTTCGGAATTTTAGACCCTACCATGCTCCTGTTTATAACCGACCAAATTGGCGTCAACCAATTCATAATTCAACCCAAGGGCGAACCCAAATAAATAATTGGCCCCGTTTTCGACCCCTATCTCAAAGTCCTCAAAGTTTACACCACCAAAATAATGTCAATTACCAAGAAAGCACCCTACCTAGAACTCCATGTAGAAAATGTGAGGGGCTAGGGGTAAGTAATGCTTTCCATTGGAACTACACTTGTCCCTTTAAAAGTAACAACCAAATTGCGACAAACCCATATGCGACACCAATTATGACTCACCCGAATATGACTTCGAACACCACTATTTTAAATTCACAAAATAATGGTACTGAGACCTCGCGAGAAGAGAACTTATGACTATTTACTGTACCCGGGTACCTAAGGAAAAAATTAACTCAACCCAAAATTGACAATTTTGAATTTTTAAGTGTTCCCTGTGTCATAGACACTGGTTCTACACTCTCTGTCTTGCCGCAAAGTTTTGTTGGACGATTTAATTTAGAAGTACAGAGAGTCTCACCTTTAAATGTTACTCAGGCAGATGGACTGCTGATACTTGATACAGTGTGTTATGTTAATTTAGAAATTGGAAACATTACTCAGTGTGTAAAATTTTTTATAGTATATTCAAGCCTGCCATATGCCATATTGGGTTTACCAGAGTGTAAAAAGTTTTGTTTATATATTGATTGTGTGAATTTATGTGTTTTTCAAAATAATGTTAGATTACCTTTATACAATTATGATGCCTTACCTATGTCTCTACATTTAAATCAACCCAGTTCTTCAACCGATAGCAAAGCCTCTGAGGAAAGCTTTCCCCCTCAGACTGTTTATAAAGCTATCAATCCAAAATTAGAGTAATTATTAAATAAATATGAGAAAATCTTTGCAAAAAATAAATATGATATTGGTCGTATTAATGTAGAACCTCAACGTATAAATTTAACTTCTGACCTACCTGTTTACCTCAGGCCTTATCGAACCTCTCCTAAAGAGGAAGACGAAATTAATTCTCAGATTGAACAATTATTAAAAGCTGGTTTAATTAAGGAAAGCAATAGCCCCTATGCTGCACCCGTCACTTTAGCGTATAAACGCGACGAGGGTACCAAAACTAGACTGTGTGTGGATTATCGTAAATTAAATAATATAGTAAAAAATGATGCCGAGCCTTTGCCACGTATTGACAGCTTATTAGATAAACTAAGTGGGGCGAAAATATTCTCAACTCTTGATTTGGCGTCTGGATTTTGGCATGTGCCCATCCACCCTCAAGATACTGAAAAACTAGCCTTTGTAACTAATACAGGTCTCTATACGTTCCAGGTCTTGCCATTTGGCATTAAGACAGGGCCTGCTATATTTAACAGAGTCATGAGAAGAATATTAAATAAATATAAAATTAAATTTGCCTATAATTATTTTGATGACATAATGGTTTTTTCTTCTTCTATGGAAGAACATATGCAGCATTTAGAAACTATTTTCCAAATTTGTTTGCAGGAAAATATTAAATTGAAATTATCTAAATGTAACTTTGCTAAGGACACTAAAAAATTTTTGGGGTATGAGGTTAAACAAGGTCAAATTACTCCAGATAATGCTAATATTGAAATTATCAAAAATTTGAAGCCACCTACTAACGTAAAGGAACTACAGAGGTTTCTTGGTTCTGTAAATGTTTATAACAGATTTATTGATCGGTATGCAAAATTAAGACGTCCTTTAAATGATTTGTTAAAGAAAAACGCTAAATGGGATTGGTCAACAAACTGTCAGAAAAGTTTTGAAACCTTAAAAAATATTTTGATATCTAAACCTGTGTTACAATTATACGACGTTAAATTACCTATCCATGTATTTATTGATGCATCAAATTGTTCAGTTGGAGCTGTGTTGAAGCAGCCGGATGCCTCAGGTATCTTGCACCCGATTGCATATCATTCGAGATCGCTTCGATCATATGAAAAGAATTACACCATAACTGAATTAGAATGTTTGGCTATCGTTGATGCCCTTGATAAATTTTATCATTACCTTCACGGTCAAAAATTCGTCATTCATACTGATCACGCGGCATTGGTTTGGTTAAAAAATGTCAAAAATTTAAGAGGAAGATTATTCCGCTGGTCCCTTAAATTAAGTATGTTTGACTATGAAATAAAGTACCTAAAGGGCTCAACAAATGTCGAAGCTGATATGTTATCAAGGATTCCTCCTTCTCAACATCTCCAACTAATTCAACCTTCGGCTTTATTGTTAGATGCTGAAGAAATTAAAAATCAACAATTAGCAGAAAATATGCATGGTCCTAAATATAAAATCATTAATGATTTAATTACCATAAATAAGAAAGGATTCAAAAAAATAGTGGTGCCTATGAGCTTAAGAAAAACTTTAATGAAAAATGCACATGAAAATTTTGGACATCCTGGTGTTCAAAAAATGTTAAGTATAATTTCACCTTCCTATTATTGGCCTCATATGACTCAGGATATTTCCAATTATGTTAAACATTGTTCGACTTGCCAATTTAACAAAAAACCTAAACAGAAGAAATTTGGTTTGTTGCAGGCTGTACCTGCTACTGATAAACCCTTTGAATGTCTTTCTATTGATACTGTAGGAGGTTTCAACTATTACAATTCAACAAAAAAATATCTACATCTAATAATTGACCATGCTACAAGATATGCTTGGGCCTTTCCTTCAAAAAGTGTCACTACTGAAACCTATGTAAACTGTCTAAAACAAATATTCAACATTCAAGTTCCTCAAAAGATACTTAGTGATAGAAATGCAGTTTTACTGCTTCGCGTTTTAAAAAATTCCTCAAGAACTACAATACTAAAGAACTATTAACTTCAGCTCATCATCCACAGACAAATGGAAAAGTAGAGAGGGTAAATCAATCCATAGTTACTAGATTAAAATGTAAAGTTAACTCTTCACCTTCTAAAACTCCTTGGACTAAGTTACTAGAGCAGGTTATTAGTGAATATAATAACACACCTCATTCAGTAACGAAGTTTACACCTATGTATTTAATGTTTGGAAAATTGCCATACGACTCACCTATTTCGGAAAATACCTATCCTCCTGTTGATGAAGCTCGAAAATTAGCAAAAGAAAGGACAATAGAATTTCATAATAAAAATAAAATTAGATATGACAATAAATTCATAGAAGCTAATTTCCAACCAAGAGATCTTGTAATTTATGAAGAATTTAACTACCCAAATACACGTAAATTATCTCCTACTTTTTCAGGTCCTTATTCAATTGTAAACAAATGTTCTTCAGTTACATTCGAAATTGATAAACCTAATTACTATACTAAGAAACCTACGGAAATAGTTCACTCTTCTAAATTAAGACCTTATTACCCTCCTGACAAATTAAAGCTAGCCCACGAAGGTGATTAAATTTAATTAACAATAACTGATCCTTAAAAAAAAAAAAAAAAAATGTATTCAAAATTTCTAAGTGTTGAGTTTGGAACCCTGAATACTCGACATAAAGTCTATCGTCTATCCTTTTTTCTTTTATGCTTCTACCAACCTTTCTCTGTCACCCGCTTCTCTTAGTCATTGAAGAAGTCCCCAAGTCCGAGTGTGTGCGGTGTAAGTAAAACTGCACCTTTTTTCTTTGTATATTTTATAGATATTATGCAAACAATAAATGAAGCTAGACTTAGATTAGGCTGGGACTTCCTCTCAATAATCCCCAGTTTTTCCCAACTGTCTATTGAGTCATTTCTTCCCCTTTTTTGGAAGCTATGAGGCAATGGCCAAGTTTTCTCTTTCGTAGTTGACAATGGTCTTCCTTTTTCGGGATCATTTGAACCCATTTTTGTTGTCATACTATGGAGAGTTTAAAGTTTGGGCAAACTTAAAATGCCTAAAAGTGGTATTTACTATACCCCATACCTGTGTGATGGTACTGCTGTTTCACAGCTATGGTCTTCGAAATTTTCTACACACTACGCACTTTTTTACATTGCCTTTACACTAAATAAATTTACTCCATTTTGCCAACTGCATTTTGCCAACCATTTTGCCAAGTTATTTTCATTCCATTCACTTTATGCCATGCAAGCCAAAGCCATAAGTATTTGCCAAAGAAAATGAATGTCAGCCATGTTTATTCCATTTTGTTTAATTATATTACTATACTAGCTGAAGTACCCGTCCTCGACGGGTTAGTGAATAAAAATTTCCAAAAAGCAAGAACTTTCGTCAGCATTGTAGGAGTACACAGAAAGGATGCAGTATGTTGCCAGAGTAAAGAAAGCGAAGCTATAATTTTTATGTATTGTTAAAATATTGCAGGTTAGAGAGTAACTAAGTAATATCATTTCATTCGCTTTAGTCGTAATTATGTGATGCGCGAACGAATATTGACGCATATTTAAATAATTTTCGCAAAATCTCAAAATTTAATCAACATTTTTGAAAAATTTGAAGCCTAGAATTTAAGTTGAGTGACAACCTATCATGTCACCCAAATTCATTTCATTCCCTGCAGTCTTTATTTCGTGATGCTGGAACCAATTTTCAGCATTTTAAAACGATTTTCGAAAAATCTCAAAATGTAAGCAAAATATTTTTAAAATTCAACGCCTATAAATTAAGATTAGTAACTACCTATCATATAACTCAATTTCGTATCATTCGTATTAGTCGATATTACGTGATGTTTGAAGAAATATAAACGTATTTTGAGAGAATTTTCACAAAATCTCAAAATCTAATAAAAATGTTTAAAAAATTGGACTCCTATAGTTTATGTTGAGCAACCATCTATCGTGTGACCAAATTTCATATCATTCGCTTTAGTCGTTATTACGTAATACCGGAACAAAGATTCACTCAGTTTTAAACGATTTTCACAAAATCTCGAAATCTGATGGATTTTTTAAAATTAGATGCTTATAGTTTAAGGTGAGTGACCACCTATCCTTTCACCAAATATCATTTTTTCACCTTTGCAGTTATTACGTGATGTGCGAACACAAATTTGCGCAGTTTGAGACAATTTTCGCAAAATCGGAAAATCTAATCAAGATTTTTTAAAAATTCGACGCCTATGTTTTAAGTTGAGTGACCACCTATCATGACACCAAATTTCATATCATTCGCTTCAGTCGTTTTTACGTGATGATTAAACAAAAAAAGCGTCACGGACAGAATGACAGACAGACAAACTTTTTTTTGAGGGTCGCATCGGATTCCCGGGTGCTTGAAACGGATAGAAATCGCAAAATTTTTGAATTCAAAGAAATGTACAGACAAAAGTCTAATTTTATTTATATAGATTGTTGTACAGTATTATTGTATCCCACCTAGGTTGTAAATATTACTTGTGATATTTTGAAAAAATTTATGCGCACTCATTGTTTTATTTTTATTGTAAGATTTTCGTACTATTGCATCATTATGTTTTGTCAATTTTTAGAAACTGCATCCTGCCCCTCAAGTGTTGTACAACATAACTCCAGAATTCTAGTCAGAAAAATTTAAGGTGTCAAAACTTGAAAATTAGATTAGTTCGCAGTTTTAAGATTAGGTTGCAAGGATGTCTGACTCGCAAGTGAGAGACTGGCCACCTCAATGATATTGCTCGTCAGACTTCTTTTGCCGGGGGGGGGATATTGTAATGTATAAAAAGGTAATTTGGGTTTTACTAGTTTGGGTATTGTTCAAGCGGGTACTTTCACTGTAAGTTTTACTTTCCTGTCATACTTGCCACGCGCGCTCTGGAGCTATGTTTTATTTATTTTGTTATTTGTCAAACATCAGGCCGTCGATTCTGAGTTCTTTAGATGTACTCGTGTCCCCACGCCCTTGTAGCCCCGGATGGGGGTCATGTTTGTAAATGTGTGTGGTTCGATCAGAGATAAGAGAGAGGAGGAGTTGTGTCTTCGCAGACCACGTGGTGTGGCAAGCGTAAATACTCCCGCACATCGAAAATCGGGGGACTTCTGCCACTGGAACTGCTTCATGAGTCCACGCTGATTCTTGTACCCGTCTCCCCTCCCCTCTTCTCATTCTAAATTGTAACTTAATTGTAATGTTCAATAAACCATATTACCTGCCTTAACTCTGAAGCTTACTTGAAATATCTGACGTCTCATGTATATATATATATAATGCACATAAAATACGAAACACGAAGTTAATATGGTGCGGGTGGGGGGAGGGGGACCGCTCTAGTTTTGCTTTTAAAATTGGCGAGTTTGGCGCATTTCCGGTGCAGCAACCATTCTCTTTTTCTTTTTGTCTTTAATTTCGGTCGCAGACGTTGAGCAACGAGAGAGTTATAATTGATGAATTATGAATCAAGTACATTTTTTAGGATACAATTTTTCCGATTTCTCATTGAACTTTCGAAAAATTTAACTGCTTTGGTTAATTGTTAAGCTGTTCAAGACAACTAATTTGGTTTCTTCGTTTGGAGCAATATAAGAATAGCATTTGCTTCAATGTTGAAACCCAGTTAGTTTTGATGCAACATTGATTCTGCAAATTACTTGGATAACACTATTACAGGTAATTTTTTACTTTCACCGTTTTTAATATACATCATCTCAAAGCGTATTTTAATGTATAAAATTATTTTCTTCCATAAAATTTGAGTTATGTAGTTTTGCAACAGGTATAGATGTAGAAATGTCTATTTAGAGTAGCGAACATAAGAAAAATCATTTTATCTAAACAACCTGTACAGTACATAGCAAAATGTTACCCTAAAGTTAGGTGTGTGTGTGTGCGTAACCATAGTACAGCTTTTTTATCATTTATGTTGTGTTTGACTGCTGCGATCTTGCTAGCTGCATCAAAAATGTAAGTATACATATTAGTATTATGAAATGTTTGTTTTTACTTTTTTAATTCATCATTATCTGGAATTTTCTAGCTATGTTTATCTTGCCAACATGGGCCTGTTGACTCCTTAGGCAGCTAGCCCTCGTGTAACCAATCCAAAAAGCATGTTTGACGCATAACTAAACTAGAATGTCCCCATTGTAATAACGTACAAAACTTAAAATCCCGTTATAACGAAATTTTAGGGACCTCAAACGCTTTCTCTTAATTTACTTTGAAAACTAATAATTGCTTGTCTTTCAAAATAGTCCCATACGAGTAATGTCGTGACGAGGGTTGCGGTTGCGACACTTTTGTGATATCGGAGTCGCCATTGTGACCACTATGTACCGGCACATTTCAGTTGCAGTGTGATCGCGACTAAGCTGTGACGACGCATTGTAGTCACATCTGTGACTGCGACCGCTCTGTGTCGTCACTAAAGGGTCACAGCGGCAACCGTCGTCGCAGTTATGACTACTCTGCGGCGTCGCATTGTTTCGTCACCGTGGGCGGACATAGGGACTGTGGCGTGACTAAACGGCGGCGTCACAGCGACTCTTTGTGACTCTAATGTCACTGTTTCGTGTGGTCACTTTTTAGTCACGGGTGACAGTTGTGCTATTAGGGAATTTATGAAAATGGGTATTTTCATGATTTTTTGTCAGGTTTCCCACAAATGAAAGAAATGCAACTTCTATTTTTAAAAAAGTCATATTTTAACTTAATCTGCACATGTTTTCACAAGTCGATGTTGATAAAACTTTATTTTTTTAATAACTTTTTAATTTGATGTTCCCAAACGGGAACATTTACCTGTAAAAGATTAACTTTTTTTTTACAAATAACATGATATCACCTGCTGCTGGAAACATTGATATAAGTGGATATGCACCGAACGAATACATGACATGACAAAATTTTATTACATGCAACACCTAGTCCATTCATGGCTACATTTCCAGCTTATCAGTTATAATCCGTTTTGCACGAACATTAAATAAATGGGGCCTCCATGTGAGGAGTGGTCACGTCAAGTAAAGCAATTTTTTTAATAATGTAAATAACAAATCAGCAATATGTACATAAATAAAAAATGAGATAACAACACAAGTGAGCACTGTGATACAATGGACTTTACACATAAAATGCACAAAAACAGTATTTAGAATAGTGGTTGCAAAGTTCCTAGTCGGAATCTAAGAGTAAGACCGCTTTAAGTCTTTTACAGATTACCCCTTCTCTGAAATCGTAATATGGCAGCTCAGCCAAAAGTTCGTTCGGAAAGTTACCGAGATTGTCGAAGAAATTTTCACCAATCTGGTGGACAATTTTTCTAAAGGAAGGGACGCCGAGATCTCGCCGAATAACAGTATTGGTCAAATACCTGTGTACGTGCCGTATTCGGCGCACAATTGCGTTGTGTTTTCGTGATTATACTCGTGTATGTAGATTGGTTGTGCAGTATATCCCCAGGTTTGGCTGGCGTAAGTCGCCGCAGGAAGCACACTGCATTTGTATAATTTTACTTTATTTTGACGGCTGAGCTTATTTTGGAAAAGCAACTTTTCTAATGTTTTGTTGCTCCAACCATTTTGTTTCGGGCATAAAGCACCTGTGCTTTCCATGTAAGAGGGGAATCAAACATGACACCCAACTATTTGCCGGTTCTGTTCCAATTAATTCTATTGTTATGTATGTAGATTTTCTAAACTGTTTTCTGCTATTGGTGAAGTGAATCGCATTACATTTAGAGGGGTTAATTTTAATTTTCCATTTTTGAACCAGTTTCTAAGATATCTATACGGAGCTGTAATTGTTTAATCATAATATCAGGGTGGAAGGATCTTGAAAGTATGGCGGAATCGTCGGCATATATAGCAAGTGTTGTGTATTCACTTCGGGAAATGTCGTTTATGTATATGTTAAACAAAGTAGGGCCAAGGAGTGACCCTTGTTGGACACCTGCTTTAATTGAAGTGTAACGTGAGAGAGAGTTGTTTATACTGACAGTAAACAATCGCTCACTGAGATAGGAACGATAAAAGTGGATGAGTGTATCAGGCACTTGAAGCTGATTAGTTTGTAAATCAGACCAGTGGACCAGACTTTGTGAAATGTCTTAGCGACATCCTAGGAAAGTGCTCCGTTAGAATCTTTTCTATTTAGACCGTCTGCTAGAAATTCAACCACTCTGATCATTTGGTGAGTCGTTGGGTGTTTGAGGTGAAAACCAAACTGTTCAGGGAATGCCGTGCAACTGCAAATGATGATTTAGTTGATTTAAAATAAACGTTTCAGTGATCTTACTCAAGCAGTTTAGGAGACTAATAGGCCTATAATTTTCTGGAAGCCCAACATTACCCGATTTAAAAATTGCGCAGGTAACAGCTGTTTTCCAACATTTAGGAAAGTAGTGATATTTTAAAATAACATTTATGACTCCTGTTATGTTAATTATAATATTGGCAGGGACATTTTTTAGCATTCAATTCGAAATAGTATCGAGGTTAAGAGATTTTTTATTTTAGAGATTACTGTAACAACTTGTGAGGGATTAACGCTAGAGCAAGGGTAATAGATGGAAGTAAAGTCAAAAATCTACGAACAGCACTTTCAAAAATGATGTCATGGGCTTCGTCGAATTGATCACTGTTGAGCAGGAATTGTTTTTCATAGCAATGAGCTACGGCATCAGCTTTTTCTTCGTCCGTAAAAACCAGACCCGAAGGTCCCTGGATAGGAGGGTAGATGAAACATTTCTTGGTAATTTTTTTAATAGCTTTCCAGTTACTATTTTCATCATCAGAAAGACTGTCTAGGAAGGAAGCCCAGCTATCTTGCCTATAACGTTTAATCTCACGTTGGCTTTATTTTGCCTAAATATAATTAAATTTCTTTATCAGTACTGAGACGACTTGTTTGATAGGTTTTCCTAGCTTTATTTCGAGCACATATGAAAATTTTAATGTCCTTAGGGAGAGATGAGAAGACCAAATAAGGAACCTAGTAGGAGTAAGATTTTTTGCTTCAATGAGAGCAGAGTTTGTGTAAGTACTGCATTGTCAATGCCATTGCGGCAATGAATGTCTGGGAGAAAGCAAGTTTGAATTAAAGGTTTTCCGAAAAGGATCTCCAGTTAGTTTTTATTAAAGAATGTGTCTAATTACAGATAAAAAAGTAAGGATTTCCATTGTAATAATAATGGGGAGATGGATAGAATCAAATTTCTCTAGCGTTCTCGATCTTACAGTATAATGAATGTTTTGCAACAGACGAGATCAATCACGGAAGAGGTCGTGTCGGTGTAATGAGTTGGTGTTAAAGTTTTTATAAGAGTAAGATTTTTGTGAAAGATATATTTAAGTAACAGACGACCTCGTCTGCTGGCACTATGACAGTTCCACGCAGTATTATGCGCATTGAAATTGCCAGCCAAAATTGCATTTGGGTGGTAGTTTAAAATTTTATCAAAATCTTCCGTCGGGAAGGCAACATTATGTTTAAGATAGATAGAGCTAACTAAAACTTTCTTCTTGTTAATGTGTATCATAACACATGTGTCTTCTAAAGTAGTAAGACTGATTTCTGTAATTTTATAGTGTGGAATGTTATTACGAACGTAAATGGCAGTACCACTAGTGGTACGTTGAGCATTTACTATCAGTTCTATGTAGAGAGCATGGGATATAATGGTTTCCGTTTGGATAAAAAATTGTCTCTTGCAGGAGCAAAATGTCAATATTGTTGCATATCAGAAAGTCTCTTAGTTTAGCTATGCTATTTGAGAGGCCATTTGCATTCCAATATAAAGAATAAATAAAATGTTGATTATTATAGCAGGCCATAATGGGAATTTAGAGAGCAGTTGGTTGAGATTAACTCAAAAATCTGGAGAGACCTATGAAGCGAATCCTACACTTTAAAAATATTTACAAGCTGTTTAAAGAAATGAATAAGTTCTTTAATATTCATGTGTGAGTTTAGTTCTTCAAGTTCTGACCAGCTCCTAGTAGTCAGTCACAATATTAGAGCTGTTAGTTTGTGCCGAGTGTACAGTATTTTGTCCTTCAACAGGAGGTATAGCAGAGTAGTTCCGTGTTTTTTAGGCTTGTGCTACTTTTTTTTTCTTTTCTTCTTAGAATCTGGTTTTACTTCTAACTCCGGGATTTTAGGCATGTTACAATTTTTTTCGACACTGTGAGATGTATTAGGCGCACTGGGGTGTGGTGCAGGTGGCACAGGTAGCTTTTTCGAGTTGCTTTGGTGAACTGATTCGGAATAAGAATCTTCTGAGCACGAACTCATGTCCTAAGTCGATCCAGGGTCCTTTGTGTTAGGTTTATCAGTATATATTTTTGCGACTTGCGTATATGAAATATTTGTGTTCACTCTCCGTAATTGTGTGTTAGGTTTAGTGAGCTGGCTCATCGCAGGAGCCAGTGGGTTTTTCTTTCTGGCTAGAGGGTGTTTTGAGCTCCCACGATAGCTTGCTGGGCGAATCCATCCACAGTTTGCACACGTAGCGTTTTTAGATTCAGAAGGTAAGGAACAGTTTTTGGCTGTGAGTGGACCACCGCAACTGACACATTTTGGTTTTAACTTACATGTTAAAGAAGAATGCCGGAAAGCCTGACAGTTGTAGCACTGTTTAAAAGGCTGTTACTTAAATTTTTCGACCGTGAATTTCAGTCCATTAAAGTTCGTAACTCAAAAAAGATCCTCAAACTTTAGAGTGGGTTTCAGTGTTACCGGAAATAGAGCTATAGGCAATTTAGTGCGTCGATTTTTAAGATGCGAATAGTAAGGTGTACGAAACTCCGTTCAGTCAGAAATTCCTCAGTGTCAGAAATGGGAGTACAGGGCGGAATGCCCCGAAAAATTAATTTTTTTGGTCTCTCTAGTTTAGGATCAGGTGTTTGAAACCTGGTGTTATTACTATTTAAATAGCGTTGCAGAGTGCGAAGTTGGTCTAAAACTTTTAACTCAATTTGGAGTTTGCCACCATTTAACTTAGCGTCAGGTTTATAGTATAACAGCTCTTTTATAGATTGAAGCATATCGTTCCAATTCCCTTCCATTTCCACGTAAACAATGTCTTTAAAGAGTTTAGTACTGTTGTTTTCTGGTAGTTCAGTTTCCATAATGCTACTTAAACTAATTGCCAAAGGCACGCTTTTATGAAAAGTATTACTATGTACAGGATCACTGCCTGCACTACTTAAAATCAGACATTACAGTATTATATACAGAATTATTAACATTGACACTATTTACAGAGGAAATGTTTTCATTAAGAACAGCATTATCATGGTCTTCCTCACTTTCAGTTTCCTCATGCTGCTCCAACGCAGCATACTTTTTACCAATCCTCGCATTGGCTAGATTTTCTTCAACAACACAATGCGACCTTTTGTGATTACAGGCTTTAAGAGGTACGTGTTATACCATTTTCTTGTACTTTAAATACTAAGTTATATTTACTAGCAATTACATTTTCAGAAATAGGATGAAATTCAAAATAATCTTTAAATATAGCAGTACAAGTGATTTAATATTGAGTATTATATACACAATGTACAGACTCAAAAAATGTACTCACTACAACCTGCAGCCGTTCAGTGTCATCATTACACATTGATGTCAGTCTATCAAAATGGTTCATAGTATAAATAAGATATCAGCATAGTCCAGGAAAGTATTTTCCAAATGCTTTTCAAATTGTTGCCGGACATTTAGGATGTCCAAGTCCGGTGAAAGCTTCACAGAGTCCATATTACCTTCAAGTAACACAAGCGGAGTCAAAACACAACTCCACACATACAATTGTTACCACCATAAGTTGAAAGGTCGGCAGCGCAAGATACACATTTCCTGGAAACAGTACCCCGACCAGACATCAAGCCACACGACCCGGCATCAAGGGCCGTCCGGACCCGAGACGAAGATGGAGCTTTCCCGCTTCTTCAAGTCACGCAAAATATACTCACAAAGATGGCGGAAACAGAAAGCTTCAGAGGTGAGGACGACAGCAGCAGCCACAGACGATTGCAGCAATTAGTCAAGAGATGAAACTAATCCGGAATTGCAGCAATCTCGGCACGTCACCAGGGGCGAGCGAAATAGGAAAAGTTTTCGCACGTTTTTCGAAGAAAAAGCAGTTCCGATTCCGGTATATAATAAAAATTGAATAAGAAATGATTTATTTTAAGTGGACAAAGAGGAAGTACAGTGTAGACAATTTTTTGTCGAATGCTGTTTCTAGCGCCCGGTGTAATTACCTACACAATGAACTTCTACTATTTTACATAATGATGTCCAACTCTGCCCCTAAGCTAGATTACAGTTAGTTGCTATTCGAAAACTACACCTAAAACTAATATTTGTTATTTGAAGGTCTAACTAACTCAGCTTAAAGAAATTAGTTTTAGTTTTCTATTCAACTAAAACTACAGTTTAGTTGAGCAGAGTTAGTGGAACATTAAAACTAACAATTGAGGCGTTGACAATGAAAATGAGGCACGTGCCAAAATATGCGAAACTGAGTTTTTTCACTGACAATAATCTATGTTCCAATGCCAATTGCATTGAAAAAGAGGCAAATGCCTAACGAGCCTCGTTAAGATTAAGTCGTTGCCGGAAGATGTTGTTGGGGGTAATTCCCGAACGTTTGACATTGAAAAAGAGGTAACATAAAAACCCGCGACGGATAACTTTAACCTTCCCCAATGTTGGACGATGATTCGATGTTGGACGTATTTGCGATTTGTTCCTGAACTACTGCACTTAAAATTTCTGAACTTTCTTGGATTCGAGTATCGAATTCAACACTTCCTCTCATCAACGCCGAAAATACTTTCAAGAATTAGAAGAGTGGAAACAGAAGACAATCTTCAAGAAACAAACATTTAATGGATTCAAACAAATATCTACCTTTCCTTCTAACAACAAAATACCAACGCTGAACGAAGGAAAGAAGAAGGACTTGCTTGCAATGCTTGAATATCTCGATGAAAAATATTATAACTTCTATAAGGAGGTTTGCAAATATTTTTTTTCTTCTTTTCACAGCTACCTGTTATGTCTTACCGTTATGTCTTTAGCTTCAATAAACTATTTGTAGCCAAGAACGTGAGTTTTCATTTCGATATTGGACCGTCAAAACTTCTTTTGCTTCTACTGCAAAATTTATTTTTTGGCATTTACCTCATTTCCAGTGTCAATGTCTCAATTATTAGTTTAGTCATTTACCTGCCAACTAACTAAATTTGTTCTAGTTGTTAGTTGTAAGTTTTTGCCAACTCTGGTTCACACTAGAAACCGTTGCTCACATATATATAACGTGAGCAAAGTCCGCCATTTTGATCCAGCTGGTTAATATTTAAGAGTCAAATAAAAACAGAACTACTGCAATACAGTATCCTATTTTAATTTTTTTTCTTGAAGAAACACACGTAACAACCATAAATATTCACAGTGTGCTTAGTATCTAAATATTTGATTTTCAACATTCAAAGCGTCCTCGAATGTTGAAATTTAATAGCCATGCACATATACGGTGAAACCGACAAAACACTGATATTTTGGATGCATGACATTAAATTTCTCCTTACATATCTTAGTGGTTTTCGATTTGAAATGAAACAGCCATTATGTGCGTAGTTATACTATCGTGAAAAATCATTTCTTAATATACCTGAATTGCAATTTATTATAAAATATTTTAAATGGAATTTATTATAAAATATTTTTAATGTGTGGTTGGTTGGAGCTTACCCACTGGCTGCCGTTTGTCTATTCCAGTTTGCGCTATTCTTACAACGATGGAATGATGTAGGTTCATTATTTTTTTGAAATAGAGCCCTAAATCACAGCTGCTAATCGATCTGGAATATAGTTTACCACTTTTTCTTTTTAAAAAACAGGATCTTTCAACTTAGAATACAGTAAAATTCGTTAGTTCGGCAAGGATACTTACAACATTTACAATATATGTTGATTATCGTCCTATATGCATGTTTGTGCAATAGAGTGGGACGTGTTACAAGCGAAGGAAGAGTGTATGCGAAATGTGAAACTTACTGACGGGGAGGGCGTAGTTAAAAATATTTACTAAAGTGCAACATTAGTTATGGACAGCCCTAAAGAAGACAGTCCAGTTTCAAACATTAAAATAGATGCATTCGGACAGCTAATTCTTAAAGTTATTACTGTAGAGTGAAGCCAACCACATAACATGAACAGTGACAATAGAGAATAATGAAATAATGAAATATTATTTTTAAAACAATTGAAATATTTTAAGAATATGATAAATTTATTACTTAAAGTTATTTCAGGTATTCGGTACAACTACTCTGAATAATAAACAGCACACTTCCTACTACTTGTAAGAAAATCCTATAGTTGTAAGTTGTGATAAGTAACACAAAAGCATGTATTATTCACGAAGATTTATATCCTTTACGTTTAGAAGATAAAGAAAAAAATAAAATTTTCTTCTAGAAATCTTTCGGAACGAAACAAATATTTCGCTGTCTTTCAAAAGGTAAGGATAAGTAAGGTGGGGAGTGGGGCACTCATTTTTATAACATATTTTAACAAAGACTGCAAACCCGTTATGACAGCATTAAAACGGCCAATAAATCATGCTTCAGTGGTTCGGTTTAAAAAAAAATTCTATCCAGATATCTAAAATCATACGTGGAAAGGGCAGAGTTCACATTTTATCCGATAAATCAGAAAATAAATCATTATTTGTAGGTGTGAGAATGTTTTGATAGATTTTTTTTTTCCCCTTGAAGTGCGTTATCTCTTACAAAAAGAAGGAAGACAATAAATGCAAATTTTCTATTGCATAGCTGCCAACTTTTAAGGAAGATAATTAACCAATTTCTGTAAACACTAAATTAAAAAACAATTTTTTTTTCAAACATATAATCAATTGACACTGTGAACCCCGAAATTGTTCTTTATTCTAAGCACGAAGGTAAATTTATAGGAGGGAACACTTCTCTTGGAAAGTTGGATAACGTCGTTGTTGCAAACAGATGGCCCTGCGTACACTGGGTAACTGCGCACCTCCTGCTTCTGCGCATCCAGGTTGTTTATATTTCCATCGAGGCGAAGTAAATGGAGATCGTTGAATTAGCAGAACTTCAAAAAATTAAATGCATAGACTTATGAACGTGATATATAACTCATATTAAAATATTAAATTCATGTTACATAAAGAACTGAGTAATGAATTCAAAGCCATTTTCTAATGTAAATATATACCGTGGAAGACGAAAACTTGTTTTCTGTGAGCCACGATATACATACTCGTTAACAAATATGAACTCAATGTTTTAATAATCTTTAAGATTGAACATTTTTTCTTCTTTTTTTATTCATTTGTTACTAAGGCAACCATGTAAGCAAAAGGGGAAAAATAATTTAAATTTAGTGCAAGCGTTAAGATTCTCTTTCACATGCTATGTTGGAAAATTAAAAACAAGTAAAATAAGTTATCAATCAGCACGGGAAATGCTTTATTCTTTTGCCGCTAGGATCTCTGCACGTCACTAGATTTCCAATGTTTACATAATTGAAACTTATTTGGGGTACCAAAAAATCCAGCGCAGCAGCTATTGAGAGTGTCCACTCCTATAATATATCTCTATAGTTCTAAGCCAAAAACAATTGTTTGGAAAAAGTGGTCAATTACATTCCGTAAAAGTTGGCAGCTATGCTGTTGGTATGCGCAAGCACATCCTACTAATATTATAAATGCCAATGTTTGCATGTATGTTTCTTACTCTTTCATGCTGAAACGGTTTGAGGGCTTTGGATGAAATTTGGAAAAAAGACAGTTAACGTCCTGGATTAACAAATAGGCTACGTTTTATCCTCGAAAAAAAAAATGTTCCTATAATATAAAAAAACTATATTTTATCCAAAAAACAAGAATACAATTGAGTTTTTATTTTACAAAGCCGTCAACAGATGACGCAAACTTATAGAATACGTAATTTTTAATGAATAAAATCATTTTATCGTCTGCTACGCCTGGATAAAGAATACACTTGAATAAATTTTTCCTTCTGATGTGAATTAGTAAGTGGACTTCGGGCCAAGCAAATCCGAAATACATGTTACGCAAGCAAACAAAAGATAAGTTTTTGAATCTTTCATTCAGTTCGCATTATGCATTTTTCTGCACGCATTTTCCCCATTCTACTTCTATTGTATTACATCCAGAAAAAGGATGTTAGAAATATCAATTTTAATTTTGTTAAATCACACACTCATGAATAACTATACACTCTCCAATTTAATGGAATAAGGAAAGCAAATAGGGAAGACGCATGAATTATGATGCGTTTTTAATATCTAGCACTTTAATGCGTATTTAAAATCTGAAAGTGTTTCAGACTTTCTTACTTTTTTCCCTTTCCGTTTTTTAATGATGACCAATATATCTAGAAGCTCTTCAGAATTAATATAGGACGAAAATAATTTGTACCTTTCTGTAGGTTTTTGTCACTAAACCATCTTATTTTTGTAACCTTTGGCGGCCGGACAGTAAGCATCGCATCGGGGCGCCGATTTCGAAGGGGGGTCATTTCGAACTCGAAAACTATGTAGAGGATAAAAGGGGGCGTCTTTTTACGTTAGCAGGGGCGCCACTTACCCTAGGGCCGGAGGGGCCATTCAGAATCTGAGAGATTTCAGTGCCAAGGAAGCCGGTGAAAAACAGGATGGCGAACACACTGGTCGCCGGAGGCGGCTAGTCTATATAAATAAAACATTGTGTAAACTGTCAGTTAAACCCGATTCAAACGAAACGCGATCGGTCGTCTCCAAAACGATCGTTTTCTCTCTGGAAGTTCGATCGCTTTTACAAGCGATCGCAAAAGTGTATTCATAGTGAAACAAAATAGACGATCGAACTTACAGGTTTGCTAGATCGAAACTTTATGCCCACAGAGTGAAAACGCAACTTCCGGTGACGTAGAAAGTCGCTGTTAACCAATAAAAAAATCGCATCTTTCTCTGGAAAAAATTTTTAACTTAATGGCGACGACTAACTGTTTATTTATTTATGTTTGAGCTTTTTCCCCAACAGTATTGTAGGTTAATGTTTTAAAATTTTAACTGGTTTAGGTTAATATTTTTTGTATGTTTATAATCATGGAAACGCATTTTTAATTTATGAAGATTTTTTTTTAGAAAATTATTGATAATAGTATTGTTCGTCATAATTATCATGTCGAATTGTTCGAATTATCGAATAATAATTGTTCTCTAGTTTGCCTACTATATTTTATTTTTCTATAGCAGAGAAGCTGTTTATAATTTTAATGGAGGGGTAGAATTACTATATATTTCATGTTCTGATATATAATTAACAATCAAAGACATCCTTAATATAATGATATGAATATTTGTATTTGTTTAGGAGGGTTGCTAGGATGCTTATTTTAGCGAGAAATTATTCGTTAATGTATTTTTTCGCGCTGTTTCAAATATCTTACATTTATCGAGCAATAAACGATTTAAAAAAAGGACTACAGATGGCGCCTGCATCGTAGTGTCTGCTAGAGTAGAACTCAAAGGCCGACAGAAAATAAACCCTACAGATATTCTGTTCTGCGAGAAAATTCAGCTTTCCGCAGGCCTAAATCTTTTGCAGAATTCCCTGTCTGATAATTCCAACGGATTGCTTCGTAATTTTAAATAACGAGTCTTCATTGTTCTTGTAATCTTCTCATCAACCATCCGCCGATCGTTCCGCCATGTTCGAGAAAACGATCGCTTTTGGAAAAACGATAGCAAAACACCAATAGCAGTGTCACGTGATCCAAAAGCGATAGACAGGTTTCACTTGAATAGGAAACATAGGAATCAGTCGAAAATTTCCGCGATCGCAACGGAAAACGATAGAACTCTGTTTTGTTTGAATCCGGCCCTTAGTTGGTTGGTTAGTTAGTTAGTTAGTTAGTTTGTTTGTTTGTTTGTCTGTGTCTCGCGCAGCTCCGAAGCGGGTTATCGTAGACCTACCAAATTTTGTATGGAAATTCTCCAGGACGGGTCCCGATATACCTCGAAGTGATTTTTTCGAAATTCGAATTACTTTAGGAGGTATCGATAAAAAACGTGTCGCAAGGCTCATTTGTTCGCTTCGCCATTTCGCAATTGAAACCCCGCAGTGGAAGCCGACCGAGTTGTATGGTGGGTAAAGCACCGTACTCCTGTTTCGGGTTCAATTCCCGGCGGCCGGGATTCGATCCCCGACTGGGTGTGGTTGTCATGTCCATCCCTTCATAGGGGGCGACATTGATCCACCTACTAGGTGCCCCCATAATAAAGTGGCCATTACCTTCGGGCCGTTGTAAGGGACAATGCCTAATCGGCAAAGTACCCGCCTGTTAGAAAAAAAAAAACGCAGTGGAATGAGTGAGAATTTAAGCATATCTAGGTTGCCATATTTGGCATGTTTATTAAATGATTCGGACTCTTGAAGTAAAAATAAAAGTATAAGGATTTTTTTTTGTTTAGATTATTTGTAAGGTTATTTTTTAATTAAAATGTCGTGTGCATGTGAAATCAGTGCAGGAATGAAATGTTTTAGACTCAAAAGAAAAATAGGATTTGGAAATTTTAGGAAACTAAAATGTGCAACTTTTTAATTTGGCGACAAATAAAATGGTTGATGTGCGATTTTGAGGAAATGATTTTAACGCTTGTCGCAATTTATCGTAATTTTATCGTTTGCTGAATACACCTGAGAATAAGTTTTTGAAATTTTCATTCAGTTGGAATTGTGAATTTTTCTGCGGAGCTTTCCTTCATCTATTTCTAATATATTACATCCAGAAAAGGGATGTTAGAAATATCAATTTTAATTTTGTTTATTCACACTCATGAATAATGATATACATTCCAACTTAATGGAATAAGGAAAAAAAATAGGGAAGACCCATGGATTATAATACGCTTTTAATATATACCGCTTTTTTAAAATCTGAAAGTGTTTCAGATTTTCTTACTTTTTTTTTTCTTTCTGTTTTTTTATAAAGGCCAATATATCCAGAAGTTCTTCAGAATTAATACATGACGAAAATAATTTATACCTTTTTGTAGGTTTTTATCATTAAACCTCATCTTATATTTGTAACCAGGGGCGGCCCGACACGGTAAGCATCGCATCGGGGCGCCGGCTTCGAAAGGACGTCTTTTCGAACTTAAAAACTAAGTAGAGCACAAAAGGAGGCGTCTTTTTATGTTAGCAGAGGTCTCTACACTTACCCTAGGGCCGCTCCTGTTTGTAACCATCTTAATTTTAAATTCCACTCAGAATCTAAGAGATTTCAGTGCCAAGGAAGCCAGTGAGAAACAGGATTCTCTCCGAACAAGATTTGTTAAGATGGCGAACCAACTGGCCGCCTGAGGCGGCTAGTCATTAATAAAGTTATACAGTCCTGAATACAAAATCCGCAGTTGAAAAGCAGCTAGAATTTACCCTGCGGTTGCTTCAAAATATTCTAAGGCTCACATGTAAGGTGTAGGAAAGAAAGCATAAAGATAAATAAGAAAAACATGAAGAGGGACATAATGTTGGCTCCTCTTAACAAAATAAATAAACTCAAACGTAAGAGAAAGTGTAAAAATAATTGACGATTGAACAAGCGAAAATTGGCATAAAAAACAAAACTTGTGCAAAAATATGAAAAAAAGAGGAAAATGCTGTGTTTATAGAAGACCTATTTTATTATTACATAAACTTTTGACTAATACCATTAAAAAATTAGTATTTCATCCCGGCAGCAGATCAGTCAATTAAAATCGGTCCTCATTAGAACACCGAAAGTGAAGCAGCAACGGCCTGGTCAATGCTTGTAAGGGTGAACTCCTATCCCGACCGAGTGTGATGTAACAAAAAGGAGGTGGTGCACATAAAATCTGTCGTGGCACCAAAGCCTTCCATGTTTAAACGATAACTCTTAGGGTACCAATCCATGTATCGGAAAAGTTTCAAGATTGAGACCACTTATGCGGTACAACGTTGGCCTGATTAATAAGCACCCCCATTATAAAATGACTGCATCTCCGGCCTTCGCAGCAAGTGGACCGCTGACCCTGCCTTTAGAAAGACAGAAAAAAAAAGATAGATATTGCTGTAAGAAAATTTAGTAGTTAAAAATACAAAATAAGGAAGAGCTTATACACTAGTGCTATGTATACATTATGAGCTATGTATACATTTATAACTGCCACCTAAATGCATTTTCCACTTTATTGCATTTCTGAAGATGAAACATTTCCGTTAAACTGCAATAATGAATGCCTGTAACGGAACGTATAATACTAAGCCTCATTTTAATTTTTAAAAAGCTGCACTTCTTTAAAAAATGCTTCTTCCAGTTCCTTACCAAAAATAGATTATATTAGACGACACTCTTTATTTATATGAACATCCATCAAACAACCCCAGTATGTAATGTGTTAACAGAAATTTAATAACTCTGTTTTGCCATATTAGTGTTAGAGCAAATTTCAGTGAAATTTCATCAGTAAAGGTGTAGAACTTTCAGCCCAATCAATGGCGTTAATGCCCTCTAGGAGTAAATAACACCTTTTGTTCTGAAGATGCGAAGACCACATTTTAAAGTCTCAATATAAAGTTATGGTATATTAAAAATTTTCAATAAAACCAAGAAGTATTGAATTTCACGAATATTTTATAAATAACACTAGGTTATGTAATTGTCTAGCAAGGTATTATTACTTATTGTGAAAAGACTATTTTAAAAACTCTTCCAAAATTAATTTGTCGAATAAATTTTAAGGCTGTCATGGTATTAAAATTCTTTTCTATGAAAAAGTAATCAAATGGTGCAGCTAGGTTGTGTCCATTCTGTGATTGCCTTCCGCGATACTTTGAAGAGTGTCAATAAGTTAGAAAACCGCTGAGGCAAATAAATCAAATAAAAGATACATTGCACATAGTACTTACGAAAAAGTACGTGTGAAGTTATCTGTTTTATCATTAAATAATAATTAAAAAAATATATTTTTCATGCTATCTTTTAAGCTATTATTTTTAAAGCTGTAAAAAGAATTACATTTAAAAAAATGCTTTGTGTGCACATCAAACTTTCAAATATCAGATGTTATGCGCAGCTCCGAAATATGGTAAAGATATATATATATATATCTTTACCATATATATATCTTTATATATATATCTATTATATATATATATATATATATATATATATATATATATATATATATATATATATATATATATCTTTATATATATATCTATTATATATATCTTTATATATAACTAACAAGTAAAACACAAAACATACTACAAATAAGACATATCTCGCATAAAAGTAACAGCTATTATCAAGAATTAGAAACCAGATTTTGAATCCAAAAAAAGTGCAAGAATTATTGTGATAGTATAATGGAACGGAAATTATAACCACTGTCACCATCTTCAGGGACCATAAACAGTGGATTATAATTTACAGTAAACCAAATAGTAGGGTTTCGGTTGTGTGGCATATCAGAAGAGATATTAACTCCACACATCTGGGCCCTACCCTACTATATAAAGGAAAGAAGAAATCAAAAAGATAACAAAAATTAGAAAGATAATTTTACATACCATACCTTGAGCACATGGAAATTTATTTTGAACAGTTGATATGTGTTGCCAATGCTGAGAATTGTAAAAAGTGAAAAATGGTGTTGCCACTAAATAAATGTGTCAAAGTGGTAAGAAGAAAGTTTAGGAGTTGCCAAATACTAATAGGTAATATTATTAAATTTTAAGAATATCCAGGTATATAAATATAATAAATATATATTGAATAATAATAAATTTAAAAGATTGAATAAAATAAATATTATAGCAAAATTAAATATAACATATTGTTTAAAAAATATAATGATTATTATTGTTGACTAAGTATGTATAATAAGTTATTGTATGACAGAAGATTAATCTAGTAAATAAGAAAAAAATAATGTTTAGAACAGAATAATCACAATATAGGAACCCCGTTTTTTTTTTTTTTTTTTTTTTTTTTTTTTTTTTTTTAATTCTTCCAGATATATATATGCATGCATAAACACATCCAAATTGTTTTTAAACATATTACTTTTTTTTTTTTATATATATAAGAGAAAAACTTCCTCCACCCAACCCAACCATCCAATTACAACCTTAAAACCAAAACCCCACCCAACCTCCAGTAAATTAACAAAGACATTAGACACATCATTTTCAAGAATTGTATATAATGGATTTTAGGAACTTAGTGGGATAGTTGTATAGTTTAGCTGACAGAAATAGAGATTTAAAATTGGAGACTTTGAAATCATCAGAACATAGAAACTTGATTCTACAGCAGTGATTATAGATGATATTGCGAAATACAGATTTATGTAAGCAGGAGGAAAAATGAGTAAAGCTATTTACTTTAAAGCTAAAATCTTTACGCTTATCATATATATTGAAACTAAGGCTATTTCTAGGAGTGATGGAGATACTTAGATCTAGAAAACTAACAGAATTGTTAAGCATATCATTTTTAATTAATTCCAGAGCAGATGGATATTTTATGGGGAAGATAATGTTATTATTAGTAGTAGTGTTTACAAGTAAGATATCATCTATATATCGTTTAAGAATGATGTGTGTATTAGTATATTCTTTTTCATAGTAATATAAGTAAAGATCTGCAAGGTAGCTAGATGCTGAACCACCTTGTGGTATACCATGATTTTGTAGATATATTTTATTGTTATGTAGAATAAAATTATTATAGATAATAAATTTAGATAGACAACTGAAATATGTTACATCAACATGGGAAGGGAGCTGAATATTGTTAACACAAGTTTCAAATAATTCATTAATTACATTGTAAAGGTCGTCAAGAGGAATATTGTTGAATAGATCTTTAAAATCATAGGTATATAAAGAGGTAATATTACTAATAGTACATATTGTATTGCGTAGATCATAACTATTTCCTATAGAGATAGAGTAATCATTACGTTTTATATAATGCTCATGCATAACAGACAGTATCTTTAATAGAAGTTTACTTGCAACATTGCTATATGTATTACATCCTATTGTAACAGTTCGAAACTTTAAAGGCGATTTATGAAATTTAGGGATTAATACAATATAAGGATAGTGTAGATTATTATGTTGTAGGTTGAGAAGTTTATAAAAAGCCAGAATTTTTTTGTTACAAACTACAGTAGACAAATTAGTAGAGGAATAGATACTGTTATTTACAATTGTAGAGGCTAACAAGCTATGATATAACTGTTTACAAATAAAGGTATAGTTATTGGATGATTTATCTACATAAGTAATTATGAAATACTGTTTTATAAAGTCTATTTGTGTATGAAATTGACTATTGACAGGAGAACTATATTTTACATATTTAGCAATATTTTGCTTAAAGAATGAAAGTACTTTTACTTTCCAGGTAGTGAAGGCTTCAATAGGAGTGCTGTATTTTAAGGCAGTATTATATATGTAAAAATCTAAATCATATGTGAATTGTGTTACAATGCCACTAAGAGAGTGTTTTGAAGGAATACGGTGTTTAGAGCCCTTCTGCATGAGTTTTTTTAGCCTAATATCTTTTGCGATAGCTAGATCTCCAGTAATGATGTGTCCATAATCCCTATTAATGAAGTTCCTATAGTGATTATCATTGCATATACAGGGTGGTGTATCAGAAGGGTTATATGTTTTTGAAAATGAGTTATAGTTAAATAGTTTCCTACCAAAGGGTAGGGGATATTTAAAGGACTTTTTAATAATGATATTTTTGATGGGAAAGTAAGTGTTATTATTAGAAAATATTGTATTGAAGTTTAAGTTATTGAATGCAGGATTTGTGAAAGTAATTAATAAGTTAGAATTAGAAGGTGTATTATTACTTTTATTGGTTAGGTTTACGGTGAGTGCAGTGGCTCGTGCAGCAATGAGATCGAAGAATAGGTGAGAAAAATGTCCAGAAATGTTAAGATTTGAAAAAATAGAAAAATACTTAACTAAAAGTTTCTTTTTAATGGAGTAAATGAAAGTACGTATATTAATCCAATTATAAGTACTGGTATAGTAATTATATAATTTTAAAATAGCAGATTTTATATAACTATTAGAATACTTAGGACTATTACACTTTTTACGTTTACCTCTAGAAGTTCTAATTGTTTTATTATATATAGACAAGTTTAAAGTATTATAGATTGGAGAATATTTATTTATGTTAGTAGTGCTAGTATAATATATTAATTGTTTATTATGTACTAATTGGTTTAGACCATACGGATAACTAGTATTATGAAATTGGATGAAGTAGTTTTCTAAAAATAAACGTTCATTATGGTTCTTCTTTATAGATAGAATAGTGATATTAATATTATTGAACCCATGCATATGAAAATGTTCATACTCAAAGTTATTACCAGAAAGATTACTAGGATAGTTCTTAACATTATTTCGATGTAGATTAATACGAAGGTGTAAAGGATTACTAGTTTGGCCAATATAAGCTATTTTACATTGATTACAGGTTAACATATAGATACAGTTGTATACTTTGCAAAACGTGCTTAAATTAGACCGACTATTACAAATATTTGTAGTATCAGCTAAAGGACAAGTTTTACAGCGAGAAGATGTGCATTTTATAAATTTAAGAGTAGGCAATTGATGTATATTAGTAGGTGATGATAAGTCGCAGGCTTTCGATCCAAGATAATCCTTATCATCATTAATTTTCTTTACCGAGCATAAGGAAAAATATTATTTCCTTGTTTGCCAGGCGCTAAATTATTATAATCTACCATTCATAAAAAAGTGAGGGGTACATACTAAATTTTAAGTGACAAAACAAAGCTAGCAATAATTTCTTATAAAAGTAAACAAACACATAAAAGTAAATTGTATGAAAGTCTGGAGTAGAATAATATTTACAAAATGAAAAATAGAAAATTACATACACATGACAATAAGTAGAAATATGAATTTAAAAAATAAATAAAATACAGCGAAGAGTAACTTGAGTAAAATAAGAGCAAAAAATTACTAGCGGAAACTAGATCGGAAATTCAACATGGCTAGGATGGAAAGTGAATCCCCCAGCTGCAATGATAAAATAAAAAGGACATGGGACTTTCCGCTACAACAATTAAACAAATAAATAAAAATAAATAAAATGTACACGACACATGGTATCATACAGAGGTTACCGGGAATAGGACGTGGCTAGGCTTATCCACTTCTACCTGTCTGTGTTCTAACAGTCATTTATCGCTAATACTTACGAAACTACTAAAAACAAAGAGTCCAGTCGTCAGTATGAGAATGTAATGGGGAGGAATGTGAATCCTCCCGCTGCAATGATAAAAAAGGACATGAGACTTCCCGCTGCAACGGAAAAAAGAAATGAACTAGGGCGTGCCAACGTACAGAGGTTAACGGAAATTGGACTTGGTTAGGTTTCTCTCCTTCTAAGGACATGTTTAAGGGGACCCCTGAACACCCCCGAAATTTTTATTTTTGTAACTAAAATGATAATTATACAGTCTTTTTGTGAAAAATTCTGCTTTTTTACCGTTTGGACCACCTCCGAAATTTTTGGACCCCCTCCAAAATTTTTTTCTGGATATGTGCCTGTCTCGTTCTACCTGCTGTGTTCTGACAGTCATTTACTATCACTAATACCTACGCATCCCATAAACTAATTATTTTTCATTTCAAATGCAACGTTAAAGTTAGCGTTACCGTGAGTTAAACCGCTGTTCATAAGCTCCCTAATAAACAATCTTCGCCTTCTAATCTCTCTCTCTCTTTCACACTATCTGGGGCCAGAAGAAAATTCCTCGTGGCTGACGAAAGTTCCCCCCCCCTCTCCCGCTGGATTGGGAATCCCGTTTGAAGCGCGCTTGAACGACCAAGAGAATGAAGAACCCGTGTTTTCCCCCATATGACTAATCTAGCGCGAAAAATGGCCGAAAACTGGAAAAAACATAAACTGACTAAAAAACTATTAATACGATTAATTTCATTTTTTCGACATTAGTTTTCTCTTGTCCTAATTAGTCAGTTTGCCAAATTTGGTGCAGGTCTGATAAATGGTCTCGACGCCTATAGCAAACAAACAGACAGACATACAGGATTCCTCTTCTTTTATATATACACTGTTATAAAAAATTACTGATATAAACACTCATTGTCTGGCAGCAATGCTGCCGGACAATAACAGTTTTCCCATTTCCGTTGTCGGACAAAACAGTTTCTCTCCGTTATTTTCAGTCACAGAATCAGTTTATTTCCGTTATTTTCAGGCAGGAAATTCGTTTTCTATTTCCCTGTCAGAGAAAGGTACATTTCTTTCTTCCCTATATCCCAAAGAAGGATTTTAAGCATTATTTAAAATTAGGGAATCAAGGTTTTGTATCGCATGTGAAAGATATAATGCCTTATTTTCTAATAAGTGACATTATTGGACAAAACCGGGTACCTACGTACTTTCAAAAAATAATTTATTCAGTAATTAAAAAACTTTGTAAAAAACACACATAAGAAGTAAAAGAAAAAAGGATACGCGTTTCGTTCAAAAATTGTTTTGAACTTCTTCAGTCCAAGCCCTTCGACGTAAAGAACACAGGGAACTGAAAAGTCTTTTCAGTTCCCTGTGTTCTTTACGTCGAAGGGCTTGGACTGAAGAAGTTCAAAACAATTTTTGAACGAAACGCGTATCCTTTTTCCTTTTACTTCTTATGTGTGTTTTTTACAAAGTTTTTTAATTACTTTATCGTTTAACACCAGTATTTTGAGTGTTTTTTCAATAATTTATTCACCCTGGAATATAGTTTTTATACATTAAAAAGTACTCATTTTTTAAACCAACGTTCTAATTCGTTCCAATCCATTGTAATACATTCAAATAGAAATTGAAGCACTCATATTATTCATGCTGTTATTTTACTTATGAGAAAAAGCTGTCCTAGTCCAACTTTTCTATGTATATGTGTATGTAGATAGACGGATAAACAACGTTAGCAAAGTTTGGCGCATTCTTAGGTTTTAAAATATAGAATTAGTTTCTGTAACTGCACCATCCACTTCTACATTCTTTTTGTTTTTTTTGGGGGGGGATGCAGGTGGTCAGGTGCTAAAACATCAGAGTTGTTTTTAAAATCTGTCCAGACATGCACATATAATGTTATATATAATGCACAGTTAAAAATATGTTTGAATTATTAGTTTTCTTGACAGATATGCTTGGATTATTTTTTATTAACAGAGCTGTAATCTATGATTATCAGCCTGAGAAAGTAAATTTTATATCAAGGCAACTACAGTACATATATCTTAATACACTACACAAAAAATATTTTTAAAATAAATATAATGTAATTTCACTATAGTCTCTAGTTATTAAAACGAATTCACAGTCAGAATACAGAAATGCAATCATAGTTAAACCAGCTGTGAGATTATAATTAAAGCAGCAATCAAATTTATTTACATGAAAAAGGTAGAATAGTACTTACAGATAATTCACTTCTTTTACTGGAGAAATCATAACTTCATTTGTTTTACAACAGATTTGAGATTTTTATTATCCAAAGAAACTGTGTCCATTAAAGCAAAATCTTTACCGAAAGCATCTCCTCCATATTTAGGTTGAGTTTATTTCACAACTCTGAATATGAAAAATATGCATTTGGTATTCGGATATAAAATAAAATTATCACAAGCAAATGCACCGAGAAGTATGTACCTACAACAAAAGGACTTAGCATTAAGTACAATAATATACTCCAATTATCTGCAGTCGTCTGTTACATGCGTAATGCAACGTTGTTTTTTTTTTTTTTTTTTTTTTTTTTTTTTTGTACGTTTAAGGGATCTGAACTCCAACTAAGCTTGGACTTGCGATTTTCAGGAACGCATGCAACATCGACCGTCGTCGTCGGACTATGTTGAATGGATTCCTGAACGAATTACATAACATATCGTTGAGTTTCCTCCTTTCTTAAAATAAACAGATTGCATTTTTAAGAATGTAAAAAAATCCGCCAAATTGCAATTAGTTACGAATGCTGAATGCAGACAACGATACCATGTTTTAAACAAATTTACACCGTTGTTACGAGATTTTGGAATAATCACTTTTCACGTATTTAATTTAGGCTAAAATTTGTATTCTATGCTTCGAGTAATTAAAATTTACATTTTGTTGCATGGAATACGATTTTTTGCGAGATAGAGGTACCAATGTGTTTACAATAGAAAATATGGGACTTGACGGTATCTCGCAAAATATTGACAATATCGATTAGCTGACTTCAGTTTTAGGGACTTATTATTGGCACCAAATTTAGAGGTCTTTCACAACAAGTAGCCAAACTTGACGACATTTAGTGCATTCAGGAACTTATGGTTCCGATACATACTGAATTATATCTTTAAATTTGAATTCTACACAAAGTTTTTGTGCTTATTTTATTCTTAACACTAGCTTTTTGAGGAACTTAGCATGCATACTATTGATATCATTTAGGTATAAATTAGTTTGTTTTACCAGTAAAGATATTCTCATAAATTACGTTCACATATATAATTGATAAAATTTTCATTGTTAAATGTAAAACATGTTTAAACAGAAAATGTAAAAGCATTGGATTAAGTTATAGTTGTACACAAGGTTTTAGTTGTTTTAAAAATGTCTCTCATAAAAAATTTAGGACAGATCGCTATTTAGAGCTTCGAGACACCTTATAAACGTGTGGTCTAGCTAAAGTTCGGGCATCAGTACAAATTGCTTCCGTAACTATTATGCGGCGGATGAAACTCATAGTAGCATTTCACTTTCACTGGACTTTCGAAATTACAAGTAACGTAAGCGATTTGGTGCATGGAGCGTCGCTTTCATATAAAACTAATTTTTTCCGGTGGTGTACATTAAAACTTACACTTCCACCTACTGAAATATTCCTACACTGCAAAAAAAGTCTGTAAAACGTACAGAAATTACAGAATAAGTCTGTTCCTAAGAAAAAAGTTTTTTTTCTGTTTTATCTTCACCCGCGCATGCGTACTAGACGAAGACGTCATTGCTCAACCTTACGGCTCATTTCGCCTCCGGCGCAATTAATACGGCAAGACATTGTACTACGTTTCGTTAGCTGGAGCTGGAGAAAAGGGACGGTATATTTAGTTACAACTGCATACGTAGGTTCAGGTCAGTGTTTTATGTTATGTACGGATTTTGTTCACTGGGCGCGTTGGCTTAACCCGGCTCGTTTGGACTTAGAACATTTTTAAGTACTTTAGTGTATGTCGATAATGTTGACGCCGCGTAATTAATTAGATTAATTAATTGACATAATTAATGTTAAATCAATAAGTAATTAGCGAGATATAAAGCAATACGTTAATTAATTAGATTGATTACTATTAATTAATTATTAATACAGTAATATTTAACTGGGAGGGAAACCCCACCACAAGAATAAAAGGAGTTACATGAAAAAATGTAAGAATTCTTATTTTATTTCCATAAAATGGACATTTAAAATAACTTAGAAAATTTTTAAGGACTTTAGTGTTTGTGAATAATGTTCACGCCACATGATTAATTAGGATAATTAATGTTAAAGCAATAAGTAATTAGACAGATTAATTGATTATTAATTGATTTATTTAAGTATGTTAAAAATCCAGAAAACACCCTGAATATACATAATGTTATTAAATGGACTTGCAAAAGAGATGAATACTTAATAGTAAAAATTTAATAATTTCTATCAAAAAACATTGTAGTAAATTAACTAAATATATTATTATGTTTTGTTGATCTCCAGTAGTCATTCAATAAAAACAAAATTAATGATTTAATTACAATGTATAATTAATATTTTTTTAACTAATCACCTTTTTTTAACTTGAATAAACATGAAGATATCACGTTTGAAAACTAAATGGTGACACATATTTAGTAACACTGGACACAGAAGAGGAATCTCAGTCACTGTTGTGTCTCCTCATTGTTGACTGCTAGATGCTGGACCGCAGCGGGGCATTTACTCTTATTGTGAGTAGCAACACCGGACTCAGAAGAGGAATCTTAGTGACTGAGTCTCCTCAGTGTTGGCTGCAAGATGCTGTGCCAGCGGGCATTACTCTCATGTAAGCAACATATCGGCCTTCTTTGGTAAAAAGTGGCATGTAACATTGAGGGGAGGGGGGAAATGGTTTCTTTTGTAGAAAATATTTCCAAAAAGGTTGAATTCTTTTTTTTGGGGGGGGGGCAGTTACCCCTCCGTCTTCCCTTTTAATCCGTCCTTGGCGTTCAATGATGGGAAATAGAACAGTTATGGAACTTGATTGTGAATTCGAGACTTTTTACCTACAAAAAGAAACGAAAAAAATCACCTGTGAATTTGATATATTTATTTTAGACTTACGGGTGAGGGGAGGGGGGGGGACTTTTATGTGTAAAACTACGCATCGAAACCAATGGACCAACCAGACAAATCGGCATAATGATTTTAAGCAGTGCAGGGCATCACTTGATCTGACGTCATACTATGACGTCACCTTAGCGACTCTTTCTTCAGCTACTTGCGATTTATGTGCAAAAGTTTCTGGCAACACTGATCGGAGGTGACGCTCTGGGTCGGCTAACGAACGATACGTACCGTTCACCTCACCATGGCACAACGTTTATATCACTGGAAATGGTATACGGGCGAAGTGTGAAAGTCCCGGGTTCAGGTCCCATCGCGCGTCCGTCGACCGTTAACCGTTCAGAGTTTTCCGTGGTTTTCTCCGGAAGTTAGCGTAAATACGGATTAGGACCCCCTCGAAAGACCCCCACGGAGGGCTCCCCTCTTTCAAGGAAACCTCCCCAAAGCTCACTCACCAAATGGAACGAATTTCACACAATCTCAAGTACACACTAAAAGGAACGTACTGTGTGAAAATTAGCTGCTATCTCCTCATAGAATTTGAGAAATTAAAGGTTAAAAATTAGTTAAAATCGCGCCAATTGTAACCCTTTAGCTAGTATTTGGTGACAGGGATAATTGGTCGAAAAGTTGAAACGCTCACGCGAGTATGTACTCGAAATATTTATAAATCAGTGTTTGCTATACCGTGTTATATTTCAACGTACTGGGTTTTTAAGTAGCTTAATCTCGTTTTCTACTAGTTAAACTGAAGTCCTATAATCTTTTTATTTTAGTTCTGAAAGTCCCTGAAGAAAGTAATTTCTTTTTATTTGTATTAACACATTGCAAGCTGCAAATTCAGTTTACGCATAAGTGAGGCATTTATTTTAATTCTATTCTTTTTATCCACATGATGATACTATGGAGCAAATATACTTAATGTTGTTTTTATGCTTTAAGCGGAATTTTCTTCGAAAAATATGACATTGTCTCCATGCACAGACGAAGAAAAAGTCTGCAAAATCAAATTGTTGAAAGCTTGCAAAATTATCAGAAAGTAAATGCAACAGATTTGGTAGCAAATGAGCAATGCTTATTACTCGATACCCCTGAAGATCCTATATTTTCTAGTTTAGAAAACGAAAGCATTGACTTCATGTCCAGTGAGGACATCATGCAAAATAAGCAATTTATTTCTTGAAAAGATAAGGAGACTGCAGTAAAATACTGGCGGGATACAATAGTGGCAAAATCCCGCAGTTTACAGAGTGTTCAAAATTATTTTAAATTTGTTACAAATAAAAGGCAGTTATATCTGTGGGAAAAGCAAATTCAGAAGAATGGCGATTATAAATATAAACTAAATCAAATTAAAAAATATACGTTTTAACACTTCTAACACGCAAGAAAATTACAGAAAAATGTACATGATTGTGATTTACAAACTTGGGCTTCAGAAAAGGCATTCGAATTAGGACTGAAATTCCGCGCATCTAAAGGATGGCAGTACAGATTTTTAAAAAAGAATAAGATTGTGAGCAGGAAAGTTACAAAATTTGTTTTGCTGAAAAACTCTCGGTCAAAGGAAATCATTAAGAAATTAACGCAGGCGTTCGTAAATGATGTAAATGTCTTTATAAAGGATTCGTTGTTAAAAGACGATCAAATTTTTATGCTGATCAGTCAGGTTTTAATTTAGAAATCCTTCTAGACGAACCCTGGAACATAGAGGATCGAAGCAAGTAGAAAGTGAGATTCAATCACAAAATGCAGTGACACATTCCTACACTACAATGCCGATTTTAAGTAAAAACAATAGATTGTTATAGCCATTACATATTGAACATCCCGAAAAAACTGGGGAATTCGGAAAAAATTAAGTGCAGCAGTTTTCTGACATTGTGTTAATGAAACAACTTAATAATATATTTCTTTCAGGGTCAAATCAAAGGGTCGGGGGGAGGGAATTATAGGGTGAACCCCTCCCCTCCAAAAAAAATTACCTTACAATTTTTTAAAATTATTTTTTTAATACCATTCTTTATTTCAATTCTTATTTCGCTAAAAAGCTAAGCTTCTTCTAAAAAGCTACGCTTAACCTCCTATGCATGCATAGATTTTATGTTTAAAAAATATTTTTGGCCAATTTCCTCCCCCCCCCCTTCTCCAAAACGGAACCAGTTACCGGCCTGATTTTTTTCCCACCATATGTTCTGCGGGATATCCAGTGAATCATTGCTGCAGATGAATCCTGACATGTGCTTACTTAAAATGCTTATTAAATAAGCATCTTTTTGTAAAAGCATTTATAAAAGAAAATAGAAAGCGCCAAGTAGCGATAGAGGCTCTATTCTGTCGGCTCATACTCATTTTTTATTAATTAATTTTAGCTTTAATTTAGAAGATAGCAACTAATTTTTACACATTAGGTTTCTTTAAGTGTGTACTTATGACTGGATTAAATTCGTTACGTTTGGTGAGTGAGCTTCGGGGAGGTTTCCTTGTTTGTGTTGTCCTTCTGACGAGGATTTATAAGCGGGCTTCGAGCCAACCACACAAATCCGATATACTTGTTCACAACAACTACGTACCGCAATTGTTCTTGGTTTTGGGGGAAATGAACAATAGCAACTTCATGTAACAAGTTAAGTATACTACTCATAAACTGTTTCTCATAAGTTATTTCCTTATTATAGTGTTTGTTTATATTCATTGCACTTGCTAATTGGTCCTAGAACTGTAGTTAGCATTTCTTATATAGTTATCGATATGTTAAATATTTTGGAATGAGTGTTTTTGTTCGCAATCATTTTGTTTGCAGTGCTCCAGTAAGTGAAAGAATATCGCTGAACTTAAACATCGTGGCACTGTGATAAATATATTGTTTATTTTCAGTGTTGTACTTGAATAGTCGTCTAACACCGAACAATTTATGATGTTTTTAGTGTGCATGTGTGCAGGCGCGTAGCCAGGAAAATTTTTCGGGGGGGGGGGATATGAACTGATATGTGTATAAATAGACGGAATTTCATCACTAATCCAAAAATTTCGGGGGGGGGATATATCCCGATATCCCCCCCCCTGGCTACGCCCCTGCATGTGTGCTCTGGGGGATTTCACATCAAATATAATATATACACTTCCCAGACTTATAAATTTCTATCTTCTATACTTACAATAAGAATTCTGATTTTCTAGGAGTATCTTAAAGTTTCCTAACGCGTAAGTGCCGTCAATAATTTAAATCAATGGATATATCTCAATCAAGTTTATGAGGTAAACCAAATTAAAGAAATGATATATTTCACCTTTTAACGTATAAAAGAACAGAAGAATTGTATCTACAAATTATTTATAATTTCCTTGTAATATTTGTTATGTAGTTTTAAATTTGTACACACTTTGCAATTCTTTTTGCATATTGCATACTATTATTTCTTAATCCTAGTAAAAATGAATCAAAGAAGCATAGTTATACACTTTTTTTTTCAAAGTTAATGAAACAGATTTAACTTCAATTTTGTAAACATATAAATGAATCAAACCACAGCAATATTTTTAAAAGTGTGAAATTTATATGTGTATAGCATATAACTGGTTTTTTTATTTTATTAATACACAACTGGTAATTAAAATAGCAACACCAAGAAGGTGACATGCTACACACAGTGCAGCAATTTTAATGTCGAGTAGTATATCTTATCAAAGAAATATTTCTAGCTTCATAACAATGTGATTTTCTTTTTTCTACAAATTATGTCATTATCAAAAACAATAATCATTTTCTTCAGTTTTAAAAGTAATTTTTCATTTGTATGAGATAAACAGCTAGATTTTGATTTGAAGTAATTTTACATTGGGAATTTTCTAGTTTTTTGTATATTCAGGGGCGACTTGGAATTCAGGGATTTGGGAAATTTTATGTCTGGAAAAGTCAGGGAATTCTGCAAAAAATCTCTTCTAAATCAGGGAGATTTAAAACTCTTTACAATGTTTATCGTCATTTGATGCAGAATACCGTGTTTACTCGCGTAATAGTCGCACCCCCGTTTTGAAGCAGAAAAAATAGCTCTTTAGAGTTACAATATTATATAGTAGATTTTAACCGCATAATAGTCGCACCTGGACTTTCAACATGAAAAATTGGCAAAAAAGTGCGACTATTACGTGAGTAAACATGGCAGTTTTGGCTTCTGGTGATCGGAACAGCTTTAGTATTGGTCATTATTGGCAGTCTTTGTCATAACTTTGTGAAATTTTCAATGGCATTAATATTTTATTTAAATATTATGTATTCATTTTTTAAATTCTTAAACAGGGATGTATAGATTTTTTTATAATTCTTATTCACTATATTTTAAGTTAACATTTACTCTGTGAGGGGGGGTTCCACCCCTCAAACCCCGTTTCTTTCTTTTAAATAAATACAATTTCAGTTTACTAACAACCATAGTCAGATAAAAGAAAAAGCTATCTGCGCACATAATCCAAAACTATCTGCAAACTCATATGACGTATTTAACGAGGTGAGGGGGAGAGGGGGGGGGTCCTGGGAGTTCGGACACTCCCCCCCCCTCCCTGAAATTTTGATTTTTGTCACTATAATGATAGTCTTTTTGTGAAAAATTCTGCCTTTTTTACGGTTTGGACTCCCCCCCCCCTCTCCCAAAATGTTCCCTGAATACGTGCCTGCTCGTGATAACTGAATACATATTGCGTATATGAACTTGTGTATATGCATTCGAAGCACACATCTGTGCAACCCGCTTGCGCTATAGTGACTAGCTGCTGCTATTGTGAACATGTATATCGGATTTGTGTGCTTGGCTCGAAGTCCACTTGTAAATCCTCGTCCGAATGACAAAACAAGGGAGTTACCCTCTGTGGGGTCTTTGTAAGGGGTCCTAACCCGTATTTACCCTAAGTTTCGGAGAAAACCACGAAAAACACCGAACGGTTAGGTCGACGGATGTGCGATGGAACCCGAACCCGGGACCTTCACACTTCGGCCGTCTACCATTTTCAGTGATATAACCACTGTGCCATGGTGAGGCTTTGTGCAAGATAAATTGTTTATTTATTTTAATGCATAAATTTTAAAACCATTTCATATCAGTGCCTAGTTATAAAAGTATTTTTTTAATATTTTGCTTATTATACAGTCTGATCATCAACGTTTTAAATTTCAAAATCTCGAATCATAAGTGTAGTCAGTGGCCAATATCCTGAATCAGGAACACTAAACATAAATAGAAATTTTTTATTCAATACTTTTCGAAGTTGAAATATGTAAGAAAGTAATTAAAAATTAGCGCAGATCTGATCGCTCTGTAAGCAGTTCTTTATAAAAGTTTTACATTTAAAAAGAGAGGAATGCTTAAAATTTTGAGCTTTCCCCTTTTAAAAAGTTGAAAATTTGATTCTTTTTTCTTATTCATTATTTTTTCAAAAAGATTTGACGAAAATTAAGCATATTGTTAAATGTAGTAAAAATATTTTATCATGTAAATTTATTTCGAATGTTCAATAGCAATGATGCATACAGTCTTCTATTTTAAAACAAGATGGTAATTTTGACATTTTAATTTGGAAGGGCAGGCCCATGGTCAGGATTTTTATTCGGGGAGGCTCAAATATTCAAATACCATAACTTAAACATAGGTATCATGGGGTCCTATGAAAGGTGCAAGAAAGAGCCCCCACCCTCCGACATAGGCGCGGCATAGTGATCATTTTTAAAATACACTGGAACTTTTTGTATTTTAGTACTGAAGTGTCTGAAATACTGAAATAAGCCTTCTCTAGAATAAGGGTCTTCCCTAGAATATAAGCCTTCCCTAGAATACTGGGTGGATTGTGGTAATGGACCCCTTGGGTGCCCCTCTCTTGTAGAGGACGCGGGGCTGCAGAGCCTGTTTCCCTAAATCCGCCCCTGTATATAAACATACATATTTGAACTTTCGGGGGGGGGTGTAGCTCCTCAAGCCTCCCCTTCCCTGGCTACGTGCTTGTCGAGGGGGAATTACAACAAGTGCTGCTGAAAAGTAAAATTATTATGCTCCTAGCTTGTGCTAACAAATTTCAGTTTATAGATGAGTCAAAAGTAAAATGTGATTTTTTAAATGTGTTTAATTCACTGAAGTAAATTATTTTGTTTCTAGGTGTTTGCTTGGAATAAATCCTAACAGAGGATGCAAGAAGAATCCTGATGTGAAAAAACGTGAGGCCGTTAATATGAAAATTCTCAATTTACTTAATAAAATGTCGGCATATGAGCTAATTGACCACTAACTATATATTAAGAAATACCCATGAATACTGGAGAGCAAATCTATAAAATTATAAACAATAAACTTTGTAAATATTCCTTTGTTTGTACTTTGTAAATACTTTATAAATACTGTATTTTTTTTCTTAAAATAAATCTAATTTTTCACAATTTTTCTTGACGTATTTCTTTGATTATTAATGGATATTACAAAAATCTAAGCATAGATATATCATGCAAGAGTAATTTTAAACTCCTAAAAACTATTTCTGAAAAATAAGATGCATATATGTATATACATTAAAACCTCTACTAACGGTCACCTCCGAAGACTGGTCATCTCTTAAAACAGACACTGTTAGAAGTTTACAGAATTGAATTGAGACTATTGAATTAACATTATTGTGAACCTCCAAAGAACGGTTGTCTCATAAAATGGTCATTATTTTATGGGACCAAACGTAGCTATTTTTCAGAGGTTTCACTCTATATATGTAGTATTTTTTTGAACGACGCCATCACTACATTAATCAATAGTTTAGAAGCAAACATATATATTATTTTAACTACAATGACACGCTACAATCACCTAAAAAATAAACCTTACAGTAAATACTTCCACTAACTTCATTTACTACAAATACCCCAACCATTTATTTAGGGACAATTGACATGACAAACTGATACGCTTCCCTCCCCATAAACATAGAAATTGATGGATACTTGATAATATCAAGAAATAATTTTGAAAGCATTAAAAAATAAACTTTAAATTTTATGCTTGGAACATCTACACTCCCACCCCTGATCCATTGATTTGTGTATAAATTTTCGTGCTTTGAAATGCATTGATTCATTTGAAATCAGCTTCTTTGATTACTGTTTTACTTGATTGATAGCAATCGTTCTTATAAATCTTTCTTTTTTCAACACTAATATTTTATTTTGTACAGTTACTTAATTTTAAAGGATGCCCTTGGATGGAATTGATTGAAAATAATTA
Source organism: Cheiracanthium punctorium (assembly GCA_038373885.1). Taxonomy (NCBI): domain Eukaryota; kingdom Metazoa; phylum Arthropoda; class Arachnida; order Araneae; family Cheiracanthiidae; genus Cheiracanthium; species Cheiracanthium punctorium. The sequence continues at coordinate 273,025 of JAWZYV010013431.1, forward strand.
ATGTCACCTATGATTTCAAAACATACTCAAGAATTTATTTTCATTAACATTTCGTAGCAGAATTTTTTTACCACTTAACAGGGCCAAGGTCGTCGAAAGAAGCTAGTATATGATAAAATTACTGAATTTTTTAAGTAATTGTAAGTAAGTAAATTTTTTAAGTAATTTTAAGTAAGGTATTGAATTATTAAAAACAAAAGAAAGTTGTTATAAATACAAAATATATTTCATAAATAAACTGTTTTTTTCTGTAAATTCCTTAAATCAAGCTGTAAAAAAATGGTTAAAGTCTGCTACATTGACAGAAATATACCGTCGACAAAACACGGGGAATCTGGAAAAATTACAGATTTCTGTAAATTAGATGGAGTATCTAAAAAAAAAAATACGAAGACTTCTGTAAAACACACAAAATATTTCTGTAAAATTGATGAAGAATCTGTAAAAAGTTACAGAGGACTTCTGTAAAACACACAGAGGATTTCTGTAAGATTGATGGAGAATCTGTAAAAAATTACGGAAGACTTCTGTAAAACATACAGAAGATTTATGTAAAATAAACAGAGAATCTGTAAAAAATTACGGAAGACTTCTGTAAAACATACAGAAGATTTCTGTAAAATAACGGAGAATCTGTAAAAAATTACAGAAGACTTCTGTAAAACATACAGAAGATTTATGTAAAATAAACAGAGAATCTGTAAAAAACTACAGAAGACTTCTGTAAAACACGGACGTTTTCTGTAAAATAAACAGAGAATCTGTAAAAATTACGGAAGACTTCTGTAAAACATACAGAAGATTTCTGTAAAATAAACGGAGAATCTGTAAAAAAACTACAGAAGACTTCTGTAAAACACACAGAAGTTTTCTGTAAAATAAACAGAGAATCTGTAAAAAATTACAGAACATTTCTGTTAAATATACGGAAATAAACTGGCGTCCTGGCTGACAGTTTTTTTCTGTAAATTTGACAGACTTTTTTTTTGCAGTGTAGATTTCATGATAAAAACTTATCGTGGGTGTCTATGACGCATTGGCTATTCACGATAAACATATCCATCAACTCATGTAGCTCTACGCTTGCTCGATTTATTAATAACGTAAAATGTGAGTTGCTATCAGTATAAGAAAAGTTTCAAATATAAAAATACACGTAAAATAAATACAGTGCTGCGTGTTCGAGTATTTTTACTTATTGCGGGCGGTCCCGATTTAAATACCCGTGGTAAACGAGTTTCTGTTTTAGTTAAGCATTCATTGAATAAAAAAAACCTTTTTAACATATTATGTACTTTGTGTAAAGAATAATCAGAATTTATGTTACATCGTCGCCTTCCTTAAATAAAGCGCCACTTCTCTTTCTAAATCCATATAAAACTTCGTACTATTAGAATGTATTGCTTCAGCTGTCATTTATTTCTTATTTTATAGTCTATCAATTTAATTAATCTCGAGAATTTCGATTAAAATAAATCGCTTCCCGGGCCCGTAATTTCTATTGTGAAGGCGGATCCTTCCCTGCCAAGCACAGGGAGATGCGGAATAGAAATATTCAATCCGGTTAACATACATACATTTCTGATGAGTTTAATAAAATTATTCAAAATGTTACAAAAATATTTAATGTTACATTGATTTGTGTGAAATACTCTTGTGAGTGGTATACGCAATGGGCGGGAGTCAAACACTTCCCCTTGGGAAAACATTTTTCACAAAAAGTCAAAACATTTTTGCATAATGATTATGCTTTTTAACATACAAAATATATCTAAACTCCCCCCTTAAAAAAAGTCTGTGTACGCTAATGAATCTTGTTCACGAAATCTGCGATACAAACTTAATAATCAAATAAACATTATAACAATCTGAAGATACTTTGTTGATTTTACTTTGATGTGTTTACATTTTGTAGTCATCTAAATTCTTACAACAAATAAAGATATTTTGAAAGAAAAAAGCAGTTATCTATGATCGAATAAAATTCATAGAATAAGGAAACTGCAGACTATTACAACAATGCCATTATGTACCTGTTATATTTGTTGTAACGTAGAATTTGTATACGAAGGGAAAAATGAACTTAAAATTTTTTGTTTACAGTTAATGTTTATATAAGCATTAAACAAATTATTTTTGCCTAGAGCACATTTTACATTCAGAGGCGCATATTTAAAGACAGACTTCAACATTTCTACCAAACTTTCCTCGTCTGCATCACGCAAAATTTCTGTTTTTCCGTACAGAATCTGAAAGAGAAACAGAATCATTAATTAACGATATAATTTTTGAGGGGGTGCGAAAATTAGGTACTGGTGGTCAGGTTTGATTACTTTTAGACAAACTTTTTATATTATAGTATGCCTTTTTACGTTAATAAAGTAAATAACATAATAACGTAACAGAAGTTAAGATTCTTATTTTGTGTCTCTACTGGTCGGGGCGAGTGTGGAGGGAAAGGGGTAGTTCTTCCTTTCTTTTTTTTTCAAAAAATTCCGCAGCAATTAAAATTACTTTTAAAATTTACAGATCATATTCACTGCTTTTAAGGATGTACTGTGATTTAAAAAAGGAAAAATAACTACCTCTTATTAAATTTCTTGTATGTACCCAAAAATTCCTCTAAACCGTCATAGGAAAGTGTATGTTCAAAAAGAATTTTTCATCATTGTGCAGAACAAATCGCAAAGTACATTTCAGAAATTCGAAAAAATGCCTGAATTCCAAAGGGTACCATTTCTTACGGTTATAAAGTGTGAGTAAAACCGAGGAAACTAATGCAAGTTTGTGAATATTTTCGCTCAGTACACTTAGAATTAGTTTAGCAAGATATTTGAAACGTAACAATATCACGAAATGCTAATATTGCAATTATTTACGCTAGACTGTTGCAAAAGAGAATCTGTGCGAAATGGGGTGAATTACGAAAGAATCGCACGCAACTATTTGCATCATAGAGCTCTAGCAAAACAAACCTTCTTTAAAAAGTCATTTAAATTTAAGAATGCGAAGCAATGTAGCACAAAATAATTACTTCGAGAGAACGCAATGGAAGATTTGTAATTAAGGCACTAAGCTTTGTATCATTCGAATTACATATTCACATTCCTTTTCCCGTTTATGACGAGATTTTTGGCTGAAAACATTGTTTCACTTTGATGAAGCCACGCTCCTGCAGAGTTCAGGACTCTGGCTCAAATTGTTTCCGTAATTAAGATTTGAGCAAATGTAGCATTCATTATAACAGCGCAGTTTATATCGAATGGCTGCAATCCAAATAGGTTGATAGAGAAGCTGACTAATTGCAATTAATACATCAAAACATTTTGTTCCACAGTTGCTCGTTATTCGTGATAAATTACAATTTCAGTTTCAATTTTCTTAAGTATTCAGCAGGTGGATAAAGCTTTTACAACAGTACCAATAGTGAAAACGTTATACTTTGTGCATGTACATTTACTTTTATTATGCGCAATGGCGTTTCACACTACTTCAAGTAACTGAATTTGGAAGTAAGGAATAGGGAAGTAGTAAGAAAAGATCAGGGAGAGCCCAAAAGGTGAAAAAGATAGAATTTCTCACAAATGTTTTTTGAATTATTGACATCTATCTTACAAAATTCTAAAATTTCGGGAGGCGCCCAGGCCACCCATACCAAATAACATGGCTACTTCCCTCGTAAGAGATTTATTTCTAAGAGTTAAGATTCCAAATCCAGAGCCAACGGAATAACAGTGTTGCGCATGTTGAAATTATAGCATAAAATTAAAAAAATAATCATTTTGAAATTGATTAAATGAAGTACCAAAACTGCACTGAGCTGACTATGAAAAAAAAATTATATTCATAGTACTAATACGCGTATTTATATATTATTATTATTATTATATTAAATAACAATAATATCTTACATTAATCTTTAAATATAGATAAAGGTACTTCTATGAAATTTTTA